>WBMZ01006051.1:0-145980 GCA_013400975.1 Atrichornis clamosus
CTGTCTTTCGAACTAAGACAGTGGGAAAGCACTGAAGATACTGATGCTCGCATGCGCGGATGCACACACAGGAACACATGCACACACAGCCACACGGTAAGATTTTACCTGGACCCACCTCCCCTGCCATGCCCTCTGATGTGACAAAAACATGTATGAATCCTCTTTGTGCCCATCTGGCACTTACTGACTACCAAAGTGCTGGGCTCTTAAAAGGTAAAGATAAGACCAAGCTGTTAAGATGATCCAGTGGCTCAAACAGCCTCTTTCTAACAGGATTTTTCCAACAATAAATTACGCCAGCACTTTGCATTATTATGGGACCCCTACCTTGCCATTTTCTGGAGATCACAAACTCCTTTTTAGAATATTTTAATACAGAGAACCCCAGCCTGGCAGAAGAACAAAGCAGCACCTCCATTTCACTGATGAGGAAACTGCCATGCAGCCTGAACTTGGGCTTCATTTACTCAGCCTTGTTCCTCAGTATTCTGCATAATGCAGGACTAAGCTGCAAGTAGTATCTAACTCTTGACAGTCTGCTTTGGTGTTTCAACAGGGAACTAGTATCCTGGGCTGCATCAAAAGAAGTGTGGCCAGCAGGTTATAGAGATGATTTTCCTGCTCTGCTCTGCTCTGCTCTGCTCTGCTCTGCTCTGCTCTGCTCTGCTCTGCTCTGCTCTGGTGAGACCCCACCTTGGAGCACTGTGTCCAGCTCTGGGGTCCCCAACACAAGAAGTATATTGACTTGTTGGAGCGAGTCCAAAGGAGGCCATAGAGACAATCAGAGGGCTGGAGCACCTCTCCTGTGAGGAAATGCTGAGAGCTGGGGCTGTTCAGCCTGGAGAAGAGAAGGCTCTGGTGAGTCCTTAATGTGGCTTTTCAGTATATAAAGGGGGCTTATATGAAAGATGGAAAGAGACTTCTAACCACATCCTGCAGTGACAGGACAAGAGTAATGCTTTTAACTTAAAAGTGAATAGGTTTACACTGGACATAGAAGAATTTTTCCACTGTGAGGGTGATGAGGCACTAGAACACATTGTCCAGAGACGCTCTGAATGCCCCATCCCTGGAAGTGTTCAAGGCCAGGCTGGACACGGCTCTGAGCAACCTTGTCTAGTGGGTGGTGTCCCTGCCCATGGCAGAGAGGCTGGACTAGATGATCTTTAAAGATCCCTCCCAACCCAAATTATTCTGTAATTCTACGATACATATTTTTAAAACTGGGGATATTATATTCTGTCCTTCACGAAGTGACTTTGTTTGGACTTTAGCCTTCTCCTAGCAGTGGAGCAATGTCAAACATCTGTCCTAAATAGTCCCATCTAGTCCTATTAACTGAACTCATGCTGTGTCAGTCCAGCAGTGAACATCTTTGGGGTAACTTCCCACTGTAGAGACAATTTTCTTATCGATTTATTCTGTAACTTAAAAAAAATTTTAAAATGCCCCACTACTGGAATTTCAGTTATTAAAACATCAGTTTGGATTAAAGATCCAAACAAAGAAAAACCTATACTGCATTTTCTGAACACAGAAACAAATTTTAGTTCATCTGCCACCCACTGTAATTTTGAGATTAGAGGACATACCTGAAAGCCTCAGCATGCAGAGAAATAAAAGACTTATTGTGAGATCGCTCACCCGTCAACACACCTGTTGGCTCTGAAGCTGATAACTGCTACCTGCCTGTCAAAAAAAATAAAAGGCCTCCAAATCTTTCTTAATATTTTTAAATAGCTCTTTATTGAAAACTTGTGGTTAATGCTGAAGAGGATCATTTTCCAGAGTTTCATGCTCCAATATCTGTGGTTACTGAATGTTTTAACTAACTTAGAAAGATAAAAGGTTGATTACAAGTCCTGGAGGGTAAAATATGGATAAAATCAGTGTTCTGCACCCATTTATGCCACAGTCCAATAACGGGACGCAGCAGTGACCAGAGGACTCCAGTGTAAAGAACACCATCCTCTCCATTAAGCTGCCTGTAGGACTGGGCCTTCAGCAGGACAGTAGAGAAAGTACAACCCCCTGGAGATAGAATTAGAAGGGGTTATCGTTTCTATTCCTGCTTTGAATGTCTGGCTGAGCTCTTTACCAAACGATTTAGAATAGTCCTTATGAAGCTTATCATTTTCTATTCAGCTCCACAGATTTTCCCATTACGGCTATCGAGCTCCTAAGTGGCTTGTTGGCATCTTTAAAAGTTATAGTCCTCCAGACGCAACATCTAAAAATGGAAAACAAAGATGATGTGCAATGCTGGCTCTAATTATGCAGGAGTTCATTTCTATGAATGACTGGATTTGTTTTCAAAAAAACAAAGAGGGACTTTACACAGGAACTGCTGGCAGAGCCCCATGTTGTCTAGGCATGCTGACCTAAAATGTGACCATGCTTGGAGGAGAAATTAGTTCAGCAAATCCAAGGAACAACTTTGAATGAAACAGAGAAATGATTTTTTTACTCATACAAAGTCAGCTGCAGCTTAGTCTCCAGGAGCAGTACACCACAACACATCTAGATACTTCAATATTTTGGTTGATGATTAGTTCTTCTATTTGCCTTCATCTCAGGACCTCCAAGTATCTTATTTCACCTTTCTATAAATGAAACAAAGCTACCTCAAAAACGGAATTAGGACACAAAGTAGGGAAGAGTGGACAACCCTAATTCTGTGTATTTTGATTTTGTAGCTGTGAAATTTGGGATGAAATCCCAGCACTGTTAATAGTCCAGGGTAGTTTCCACTGGCTGACAGCAAGTGCTGATCTTCTGGATTTAACGAGGACTAACCTGCAATAAAGCAGAGCAGGAGTGTGAACTGTGGAAGGGCAGGAAACACTGCCATTTTTTTTTTCCCTATTGCAGTCAACAGTGACTATTAAAATTATTTTCATTTTCTAAGAGAGAGAAAAGAGGATATAGCAGGAAAAATGCACTGATAGATGCTTTTTGGTGATGCCTCCTATTCCCATTCACAGTTCTGCTAATATAAAGCTAACTCAGGCCATGCCATGTGCAGTTTGAGAACCAGGACTGTGCTTCACTGAGTGGCCAGGTAAAATGAAATCTGTCACTCTGCAGATCTGCTCCTTCTCTGTGCTTGCTCATTTCTGCTGACTACAGTAAAATCCAAGTATTTTGTTATTTGTTTTTCTCAGTAAAAAAAGCATCTGTAACAAGTGCACAGCTCCATTTCTGCATCACCAAGTCCCCTTTGGAGCCAGACTCTCCTCCTCAGCCAGAGTGAGCTGCATGCCATTAAGTGTCAGTTTAGAACCGCAGATGGATTTTGTTAGGTGTTTTTTGCCTTTCATGGTGTTGTCCAGTGTGTCTTCTGTTGATGTTGCACCAGAGCAGGGTGCCTATATGACATTCAGTAAGGCTGGAGAGAGTTTTATCCACTTTCAAAGGTATAAGGGATAATGGCTTCAAACTGAAAGAAGGTAAGTTTAGATTGGATATAAGGAAGGCATTTTTTACTTTGAGGGTGCTGACACACCTGCACCATAGGTTGCCCAGAGAAGTTAAGGATGCCCCATGACTGAAAGTGTTCAAGGTCAGATTGCTTGGGGTTTTGAGTAATATGATCTGTTGAAAGACGTTCTGTCCACAACAGGGAATTGGACAAGATGACCTTTTAAGATCCAACCCAAACCTTCCTATGGTTCTACAATTCCCCAGTGTGACACATGGGACTTTAGGCAAAACTGCTGTCTAAAAAACCCCAGAAGCACATTTGCATCCATGCATACTTACATGCACACACTTCCACACTATTTACAAAGAACTTTCATCTGGAAACCATGGATGCATGTGCTTAACCTTCTTCTCCTGCCTGATCCTGCCCTGACACACAAAGGACCTCACACAGGATTTTTGCAAAATTACTTTTTCAAAAATCAAGGCCCATTTTGAGAACAAAGTTAGAGGAATAACCAAACAAAGCAAACTGAAGGAGAGCTCTTCTCAAGTGTGCAAAGCAAGAAAACCAGTCTGCAAATGTTAAGTGACAAACACAACCTAACCAGACCATTTCGTAACTCTTAGAGCCACTTTCACTTTGCTCCTCAGAGTCCCATGGACATACCTGCTGATGGTGACTGCCTGACTGCTCACATCTGTATCTCCAATGCCTCACTGCAGTGTCGGGCACCTGAACTGTGTCGGGCCCTAAGAGCTGCAGATGGTGTTTCTCTGTCCCTACTGATGCCCACTCCTGCTCCTGGTGCTCAGCACTGCTCAGAATCATGTTTTGCCTTTTTAGCATTCCTGCCCCGCTGGGCAGTGTTCATCTGAATGTGCTACGTCTGTTTGCAAGCTAATAAATTATTTACACAAACTATTCAGGCGTAGCAGCAAAGATATAAAACATTTATCAACAAAAGGAACAGTTTGTCATTTTAAAATAATTATGTTTCTTTAAAGAAACCAACAAATTCAGTTGTCTTAGAATTACTTACTAGTTTGTGCAGACTTGAAAGGACTCTCTCTTTTGCAGGGAGGAGTTTCCATTCCTAATAAAGCTTTAACCATGAGAAATTTTATACCTCAGCAAAGAAATCTAAAGCTGACAGTTGTCGTAGCCAGAATCCCAATGAGAAGCACAGATCAGGTTAGGCGTATGTTGGCACCTTCTCCTGTGATCAGCCAAACACTGAAACACTTCCCAGGAGCTGTAGGGTTGCAGAGCAGAAACTCCCAAGTGGATTTGCAACTCTGCTCTGTGGTCAGTAGCTGAAGCACACCTACACCACACTTACACCTGGGAGCAGCTCTAGCAGCCCCAGCCCTGGGACACTGTCAGACACCTCTTCCAGCCCCACTGGGAAGTGTGCAGGGCCAGAATGACATTGCCTGGCAGAAAAAACCCTTTGCTCTCTCCCGGCTCCCTGCCCTGCCGTGCCTTTTTATACCTCCTCCAGCAGTGAAGGTGCAAGGACAAATGGAAAGGAATCAGCATGCAAATGCTCAAAAAGACCTATGATCTGGTGCGCTTTGCAGATTGCCAAGGAAAACATGACTGTCCAGACAAAAGGCTTTATGGGAGGCTGCCAGCAGTGATGAGATTAGTCAGAGGAACAACAGCTCTTTGGCCAAATGCTAACAGCCAACAGATGGAGGGGAAAGATGTTGACTGCAAGAGAGGCCATGCGATGACGCAGTGCAACACGCAATTGGACTGCTTTTTTATACAGGAGTGTTAGTTTTTGTATAAGTTTTAAAATATTTAATATTACTTTTCAAATTCCAGTGATAAGCACAGAGCAGGTGAAAAGATATCTGTAAAAGAGGACTCTCTGTCAGTGTAACTTCAACTTCCTACCTCTTAAAACCGTAATTGCAGCACCCTGCGCTAGTGGGAGAACAAGCTGCACAGTTCCCAGCTGAGTCTGGGTTTGTGTGTTGTGTCCCCAAGAGGTATAAATGCGACCTCAAGCTCTCCCTGAAAACTTCTGAGCAGCTGTTCTCCCCCAGCTCCCTCTCTCAGTCTCCAGATGGGCTGTGATACAGGCATTTTCCTACAGCAGTGCTTCAAATCACGTGCTAGATGTGTCAGCAATTTCTGCCAACACTGTAGGCTGAAAAGGTGCAGACCTGGAGCAGGGTTTTGGAGCATCCTCATGTAGCACACTCATCTTTTACATATTGTTTCCTTAGACATATCAACCAGGTACACACAGAGAAGAAATTGTCCCTTTGTACCTGGAGTCAGGGAGGCAGACACCAGAAAACATGCTGTGCTAATATCCCCACATTTTATAAAGATGGTGAATAATTGAAGACAGAGAAAAGGAACAGAAAGGTTATTTAAGGGACTGTAGTAAATACCATTCTGAGAGAGACTGGAAGACCTCAGCTTGTTCAGCTTATGAGAGAGAAGAGGAAGAAGCATCTTGATTACAGCAGGTAAGTGGCTCTACAGGGAGAAAAATAAAAGGAACCAAGAGTTCTTCAACCTGCTGAAAAAGGGCACAACAAGAATCAAGAGGTGGAAGTTAAAAGTGAAACAAACATCAATAGAAATCTGTACTAATGCCCAGCACTGAAGGTATTTTAAGCACTGAACCAAACTGCCAGGAGAGATGGTGGCTCCTCCATTAAGTGATCTCTTGAAATCAGAAGGAAGTGCTTAGCAGGAGGACATGCTGTAACATCCCAGTTTCCTGGATGCAGCACAGGGTAAAGCGGGTGACACAGAATGGGCTGCACAGGAGATCAGACACAGTAATCTCCTGGTCCATCTGGCCTTCCATTTTCTGTAAAAGCTACTACTATCTGGTGCCTTTTCACAGTCCTGAGCACAAAACCTCTACCTCTGATATTCCATCATGCAAACTTCATCCAATTACATTAGTACTGAAATGCCTGGGGGTATCTTCTGATAAACAGCCCAGGCACTACTCAGATCGCTTTACTGGAGGTACAACAAATTCTGTAAGACTAAATAATAACAGTCTACACGTGGTAACAAATAACCTTCAGGATTTTTCTACCGCATTCTACTTAGGAATTATTTGTCTGATGTACAGACAGTTTAAAATGTATCTTTTATTTTTGTACCTAGATCAGTTATTATATTTCTACAGATCTCAACTAGTTTCATTCCTGTAAAACTCTCCATAAGACTTTTCCACAAGGATGATCATTTCAAACAAAGTACCAAGGTTGATTATCATTTTGGCAAACTTAAGAGAGGCATCCATAAATTAGCAGGGAAGAAGGGGGAAAAAACCCAAACCAACAAAGGATTCTGCCTAGATGGAAATTTTTAAATGATCTTTTTTTTTAATGGATTACTGAAACCCTCCCGAGTTCATCTGCAGATACTGGAAACATGAATGGATAAAACTGGAAGCCTAGGGATTAGCAAAGTCATTAACACAATCACATTTTCCTTATGCGGAATATTTTGTTTTCTCCTCCCGCCTTTCAAAGGTTTATGATCTCTGTCTAGTAATGCAGCCAGTTCTTCCACAAAACCTATCAAGACTTTTGTAATTTAGTTGGGAACATCAGTGTTTATTATCTTTTGCACTGAGATGTCCTATTTAGAACTAGTTTCTCATCACACATTAATATTCTGCTATGGGAGGTTTGCAGAAATGGAGAAAGAATGAGAAATAAATTTGAAGGCTCCTCCTTGCTTGTTTTATCATCTCCCAGGTTACTTTGTGTTCTGAGGGGAGGCAGGTCTGAGCACTACAGTCACACTTCTCAAATACAGTTTTCTTGGTTTATACCTTCCTCTGGTTTGGGCGTTCTCGCTCCACTGAGTAAATACATCTCTGGCAGAAACTTGACCGGGCGAGGAGATGTGTGGTTTGTGCCTTGCCCACACCACAGCATTTCAAGCTGGCTGTGGTTTCCACATGTGTCTCCCAGCTCTCAGCCAGCACAGAGAGCAGCCTCTCATCCCCTTCTCCCTCAGCCTAACAGGTTCAACGTGGTTCTGTGGTGACCTTTCCCATGGAGTTCTGAAGGATAACGTAATTGCTGCCTCAGCAGATTCCCCAAGAAATTCATGAGACAGCTTTCAGTTCCAGTTTTGTAAGGAATTCGGAAAAAATTAAGCCTTTAAAGTGACACACGACCTTAGAGTCTGTCCCAGTGCTGCCAGAAATGTCAAAAGCCTCAGCAAACACTGCTTGAATCAGAGATTTGACAAAAGCCCCACAGAGAAGTTATGGCAGATAATGTTAACCCATTACTCTGTGAATTCTATCGTAGCTGGTAATTTTTGGGTCTCTCCTCAACCCCCAGACTCCTGACAAACGTGCAAATTCATTTTGCCTAAGGAATCAGGACACTGTGCATTCAGATGAATGCCGCAGGGAGATGTCCATGCACATCCTCTGTAGCTGTTTATACTCATCACAGCTGCAAACCAGCAGTCTCTTAGGCTCAGGTCTTAACTCATCTACACTCTTACTTATTTGCAGGAATGTAACTAATCTGCACCTGCTACACATGGAGGGAAGGGCAGCTCCAGTTGGGCCGGAAGATATGCTGCTCCACAGCATCCCAGTCATGGATGGTGGTGGAATGCTGCTTTCCCAGTAATACAAACCAGATCCCACTAAAAGCGGGTACCTGTCTCATCCTGTCTTGGTAAGCCGTGCTGCACAGGAGGGAAAAAAAGTGCCAAGGTCAGAAGGGAGCAGGCTCAGGAGACAGCCAGATGCTGCGTAGGAACAGGAGCTCCCTGTCTGCCAAGGGGGAGCTGGGCTCTGGGGTTAACTGGGATTGAAAGGCCAAGAACCCAGCACAGACACCCCCGTGGGCTGCCTGGGACCCGGCCGTGGCTGGGTCTCCAAAGGATAGGACGGCAGCCTGCTGGCACAATCCAGGCGCACGAGGTTCTTACCCACATATTCGAATCATGCTGCCCTCAGGGGCCAGCCCAGATGCTCTCATAAATTAGTGCATTGAGGTCACCACGGCCAGGTTTTTGCACATCCCAGTCTGCAACAGCCCTGCTAAAAGCTGTGCTCTCCTCCCTAATGCATGTGGCTGCTGACAGCAGTACCAGGCCAAGGACACACAGAGCCTCTGCCCAGTGGCCCCATGGCCTCCTTTGGTGCCTCCTGTGCAGAGCCACAGTGCAGCCGTGGGTGCCCCTTGTAACCTCAGCCCTGGAGTTTCAGCCTCCAGAGTTTGGAAAATCTGGCTGTAGTTTTCACACATTGACAGGAACAAGGCTTTTGCTTTGCTCTGCCCGCTGCTTAGAAAAACACACCAAGGTCAATGACAGAACATGACTTGAAGGTTCTTCCCAGCAGCATCAGGGTCTTGGTGCCTCCAGAGGTTACACCAGCAGGAAAAGCGCTTCTGCCTCTGACGTCCGTACTGTGACCCCGAACATCCAGTACTGGGCGAGTTCTGTGCGTAGCCCGAGGGCTGTTTGTAAAATGATCGATGACGCACGCAAATGGCCTCTTGTTTGTCTTACTGTACACTGCAAATATTGCTTTTAATGATGAGGTTTTAGCCAAATGGTTCTGAACACACCCAAAATGGGATCCTGCAGATAAAACAGCAAAAACAAAGGAATGTGATCACCAGCTCTCTTCCAAGAGGGACTGATCAATGTCCTCTGGTTTGGGCTTAGACTGCAGTACTGTTTCGGCAGAGCTGAAGAGTGGATGCAAGCAGCTACCCACCTCTGCTGCTCTTAGGATCAGCTTGGATTGCAGGGAGCTGGCTGCACTACTTTTAAGCTGAAAATCCTCTCCCACTCAGCTTCGGGACCAACTCAAGCCCTTAAAATTTGAATTTTCTCAGTTTCCAAATAAGATTTACTCAGAACTTATTTTTGAAGGGGTCTAAGTCAATACTGAATGCACAAGTGCAGATTTTGGTAAGCAGAATCTTTAATTACTTTTGCCAATCAGTAAAAATAAATCAGTGGTTACTGTATGATTGTACTATGTCCCTAAACGGAGCAAAACTGAATTTGTGCCTCTCTAAAAATTAGGTGTAAAAGGCTTGTTAAGAGGAAAGTAAGCAAATGGTTGCCATACGAGCCCTCTCCTGAGGTCAGGTGGATTATATTGGCCAGATTCTGCTCTCAGTTACTCTGGTGTGAATCTCAGTGGAGTTGCTTCGGATTTACACCAACATAGCTGAGAAAAAAACCTGCCCTGTCAGTTTTCCTTCTTCGGTGACCATTCTTCTAAATCTTGAGCTCCATCTTAGCTCTGCTTCTTCTTATAAGTTGCCTGACTTCACCACAATGCCAGCTGGCATCTCTCTGCTGATCTGCCAGTGTT
Source organism: Atrichornis clamosus (assembly GCA_013400975.1). Lineage (NCBI taxonomy): Eukaryota > Metazoa > Chordata > Aves > Passeriformes > Menuridae > Atrichornis > Atrichornis clamosus. The sequence continues at coordinate 9,780 of WBMZ01006051.1, forward strand.
TAGCTCAGAGGATTTCCAGACGGCTTCACGGAAACTCTTAGAAAAAAAAGCAGCTCAGTACCTTGCCTATTCTGAGTGCAATCATTTGGAAAACAGGTCCAATTGGCTCTGCCCGTGCCCCAGAAAAAATCCGCAGAACCACGGAAATTGAGTTTAATGTTCAGCATTTAAAGCCGAGGGTTTTTTTAATCTTTGGCACTTGTGAAGGGCTGTTTTTCACAAAACTGAGTGATAAAACCCTACAAGAAACACTCATCCCCAAATATCTGTGTGGCTTTTGCACACATCTGTTTCTCTCCTGTCCTCAAGAGATGTCTAAAATCTAATTAACCAATTAATTTGCAAATATATTCTAATTTATTCAAGACAGATTTTCTTAGTGTTAAATTATCTGACAGTGAACCATACGCTGTACACAGGAACAGGACTTCATTAAAATACCAAAGGTTACACAAATGGAATAAGAATTATATTTGTACTACAGTCAGCACATACTTATATCCCCTAATGAGAAAATGTGTTTGTATTTCCCCATTTCTAATTTGTTTTTGCATGTTTGGTGCAAACCTGCAGTTAATATATTTGCAACACCAAGATACTACACCTAGTGTAGAAACATGAATATCCTGAGAGGTTTCCATGTCCATTTAACTTGCAACAGAATTTAAATACACAAATAATCCACCATCAGCACTAGTAAAACTCTTCTCTCAGGCCAAGCAACGCCACAGCTCATTTGTTATGGAGAATTACATCCATGTCCTTGGTCAGCCCCACTCCTCCCGCCTCCCTTCACGGGAAGAACCTTGGTTGAGAAATCTCAAGTTCTAACTGGCACTTGTGCAAAGTCAGTCTAGAGGAAAAAGCCGATGCCTTGTTCTTGATTGTTGCATTGAACTGCTTTTTCTTTTTTTTTCCTTCCAAGCTCAATGGGTATGTGCATATAAATTCCAACAGCTAGTTTCAATTCTGCCAGCTACTGGAGAGATTGTATCATTGACCATTGCATGGCATTAGTCACAGCTCCACTCGACCTTCTTGAAAGCACAGGAGATGTGCTTTCACTGTTGTGCTCAGTAATAACCACCCAACAACAACAACCACAAAAAAAACCCCCTTCCCTTCCCTATTTATTAACTTTCCAAGAATTCTATTATACAATGTTAGCACCAACAAAAATACCTTGCCAGTATACACTGGGCATAAAATTACTTCTTGAAAACAGTGACATCAAACAGCTGTTTGCTTGACAAGCAACTTCGTATTTTTATTATAGTTCATTACATTCCAGTTGTACCCTGGTCAATTAAGACCAAGCTCCAGTTCTTCTAGGTGTACATAAAGGACTGTTCCTCTACTGAAAGGAACTCTAACTATATCTGTAATCCATTAAAAAATCCAGGATTTCCCCCCATCATACAACAGATCAGCGGCTGAACTAGAGCAGGCAGATCCCTTGGCGCTGCAAACCCTGGGCTGTCAAGAAGCACCCAAGCCTGTTCTCATGCCACCAGGGCTACGTGCTCTCAGCAGGCTCCATAAATCAAGCAACTGCTCATGGCTGCAGGCACCAGAGCATCAGGAATCCATCAGTGGCAGTGCCTAGCCCCTGGGAAAGGGGCTGGGGGCTGCAGGGGACATGGCAACTCCTATGGGGTTTGACAGCAGACTGGAACAGTCTCAGCAGGAATCAAGACTGCTGGCAGCACTTTTCTTAATTAAAGAAAAGGAGTAGGAGCAGACAGCTTTTCTGGGGGTGGGTGAATTAGGTCAGAAGACCAGTAAAGCTGGGGAAGAACAACACCCTTCTCTTGGGGCACACTATCAGTTTTAAAACTACACTTTTCACACTTTTTTCCACTTACTTTTAGCAGCAATATTTAAGGCAAGCACATAAGGAGGCAGAACTGCCTACCTGCCCCCACCTCCTTCAATTTAATTTTTAAAGTGTTTACTTTGAGCATGCAGTGACCTGGAAGAGAGGACAACCTGCAAGTGACTGACTCTGCAGGTGACTAGATGTAAGCGAGATGTATAGCAACTGTCAGAAGGGCAAGAAAAAGATGAAAGCAATGGGATGAAGGAAGAGGAGAGAACCATTCGAGCTTAGTGGTAGGTTATGAATGGCACTGCTCAGGCAGCCACAAGTGCTCCCACAAGAGAATCTGGTCTAGGTCCAAGTACAGCTAATGAGAAGGAGCAGAAACAGTTTCCCAAATAGAAAGCAAGTGTTTAAGTTTGGAGAGCAGAGCCAGTCCAATGTGGAAGGCAAAACAACAAGCAGTACAAAGCAGAGACACTTGGCACTCCCATTTGTTTTTCGATGTACAATAAGAATAGGGAATTAAAACAGAGATGGATTTAAAGCACTATAAGAATTTTTTTTCCAGTCCATAGTTTGTGATTAAGACATGGAACTAATTGTCTCTAAATATAATTCAGGCCAGGAACTTCCGGGAGATCAAAGAAAGGCTGAGCAATAGATGACATTACTATCATAGTTACATTGTATTTCACATAAAATGAGTGAGGGATGCTCAAACTCTCTGTCTGTAGTACCTTGGACTGGAGGTGTGGGGGAAGCTGAACCTTGGCTGAGCTATTTTATCATCACTTAGGGACTGTAAGATCTTCCTCACACACCAGCAGTGATCACAGCCAGAGGCTGGAGGAGGCTGCCTACAGATGCCAGCTGGTAAGCAAACAGCCCTTTCAGGGGAAACAGAGGGACCCTCTCCCATACGTGCAGGAGAAGGACTGATATGGGGAGGAACAGATGGAAAACAAGTTGTGGGTGACTGAGGAGCAGTGACGGTCTGAAATTAGCTTTAGCTCCTGTTTGTAGTTGTTTCCTTCACTGCTGCAGGTGGTCTGCAAGAAGCAAACACACAGAGTACAGGGCCAGGAGCACAAGGGGAGGCTTTGGCAGTGGGGTTGTTGCCGTTTTGCCCCTAAATAAATGAAGCTGGAGAGGGTCTAGGGTGATAAAAAGGTTACCTTTAATGGAAACTTTCCATGGTGTCCCCTCGTAGCAGAACCCCACCTGAGAAGGCACCCAATACAGAAAAAACCACGGTTTTTATAAATTTAACAAACAGCATAACTAACTAATCCCTCCAATTAGGAATACAGATATTGAAGTGCTTGACATGAACCTCCAATCAGCTTACTCTTCCCGGTGATGATATGTGTTATGAGAAAGTTACTAATTGTTAGGAGAAAGAGGTTGTTAGTTGTGTCTCTCTTCCCCAGTCGTTATGAGAAAATATCTCTGGAAGACTCTTGTGGTTTGTGAGAGAATGTGTTGGGATGGCATCTTGTCCTTGGCTCCCAGAGGAATCTTAGACCAGGCATGGCCCTCAGAAATCTGTTTACTTGAAAGGAAAAATACTAAGGCCCTGTAGTGAGGGAACTATAACTATATAGTAACAGTCTATAGAGCTACGAATATATGAAGAATAAAAGCAAAAATCATTCAGGCATCAGGGTAAACTGTTTGAATTTCCTATTGTGGCGCATTATGTCAGGAGGACCTGTCCTCATGGCTCGACATAGCCGATTATTCCTTCAAAAAGCTTTCAAATTAATTTATTTTTGCTCATATCCAAATAAAAGAATTAAGCAGTACAGCTATTTATTTGCTGATTGCAGTGGTCACCAACAGAGCTACCTACAACCACTGAGGTCTGTAAATGAAGCTCTTGTGACTATACAAACAAATCAGATAAATCTCCTCATCAATTCTCTCACTTACTCCCAGCCGTGGACCTGAAGCCCCGCCTGCCTGAGCTCCCGCTGACTGAATGATGATATGCTGACTGTCACACACCAGAGCTCCGTGAGCAGTGGGGAGCACTGGGTTACCATCTGAGTCGGTGTGGTTGTTAATGTACATGGGTGCAATTGCTGTCCCTTATTGACAATTGGTCAAATTCATTAAATGGATTAACTGATTTCATTAAATACCTGAGGATCTTTGCCACTCATGCTGCTTCTGGCCCTTCCATCCTCAGCCTGTAGTTGAAGACTTTTGAACCCTTGAATAACAACAGCGACTACTTCCTTTGCCCCACTTTCAAGATTTCTTGTCCTATAAACAGTACATATTTATATAGTTGGCTAAAATGTACCACTTCAAAACTTCAATCAGACAATGCTTCTCTGCTTAGTTATTAATCCAGAGATACATCCACCACTGAACAAACTTCAAAAAGGTTGATCAGCACCAGATCCTGTTTTACTGCCAGCTTAAGCTATGTGACAGTGCATCCTCCCTCCCACTCCTGGGCTAAACTATGGCCTCAGAAATGCTTGCCAGGCTTTGGCTTTGATGAACAGCATCTGGGCTGAGCTCCTCTTGAGCTTATCAAAACAATGTCTGCTCCCAGGAGCAAGTGCTCTCTAGCGAGCTCCTGGTTTTTTTAAGAAGCAGCCTTGGAAACTTATTTTTCTTGTCTGAATAACAGCTCAAGTGGAACAATATTTCCGTTATCAAACTTCCAAAGGAAGTTACTGACCCAAATTATGGCCAATTTGGAAAATTACTATGACTGAAGCCAATTCTCTTGCGACCCTCTAAACAGCAGCCCTAAGCGAGACCCTCTGAGCTCTCCTGGACCACAGCAGGCTGTGACCAGCAATCTGCCCCTGAGTGGGACAGGACGCCTCTCAGAGACAGTGAACTCTCAAGTTTGCTATAGCTAGAGAATGGCTGCCAAAAGCTGACAATGGAGCCTGGGCTGATACCCCCACTCCAAAGGCTCAACTTTGCCTGTTAAAAATATGATGCAAAGGCATTCGATGTGAGTACTTCACTGAACTTGGGGGGAATTTTTCTCAGGTATATACTTTGTACACACTCCTTTAGGACTGTGTGCATGTGAATGTGAAAAACCTATAGCGAAAGTACTATGAATGTTGTTGGTTTAGATTTTTAAGTACTTTAGATTAATAAGTTAGGCCTATAAATGAGTTACAGTAGTGCTTATAGCAGATTGTACAGAATCTAGTTTTAAATTGTTTAAATTAGGCTACCAGTGACATTTAAGTGCTGCTAGAACCTTTAGGCCTAAACCACTGGTCAAACTCTGGGGCTAAGTTTAGCAAGGGGCTCTACTCTAAACCTTGTGAATCAACAGGAGGGTCTTCATAACTTTTTATCCTAATCCTTTCCCATTCTTACCCGTTCTCCATCCCCAGCCTCCATGAAGATAATTTTACGTTGATTTTAATATTAGACGTTGATTTTCAATTTTAGTCTGATTTTTCTCTGTGTGCTTTAACCATCTAGTAAATAGTACAGTGAACTTTGCCAATGAACTTTGTCACACTTTCACTTTTATATTAAACCTGCTTTTGCCAATACCTTTGCCAGTGATTCTTTGAGCAACCTAAAATACTCATTAGCAACAAGCTATTAAAGTGTAGTCAGGATCATCTGCCTTAATGTCAACCACCACTAATTATTACCATCCCAATACAGAGAATTTCAAGAGCAGAGCAGAATTTCTTCTACATTTTTCTGACGAAGCAGATGACACTTTTTACCTTGCTCAAGCAGGGCCTAATCACTGACAGTACATACTACATGCATATGGCTTTTGGCTTGCCTCTGAAATGGCAGTCTCAGATCTTCCTGACAAGCTTTAGCTTATTTAAGACTTGCTCAGTATTTTCACTTTAGCTATTTGGAGAGGAAAACAAGGTGGGAAAAAGTCTGAAATTGTCACAACACCAAAGGGCATTGACTATAAGCACACAGCTGTGATTTAAAGCCAAGTGACGGTCTATAATTGAATTGTCTGGGGTTGCCTATGGTTTATTTACTGAATTCAGACATACTGTTTGGGGGTCAAAAGAGCACAGGTTTTCACTTCTTCATAGGGAAAGCAAGAGGGGAGCCTTGGCACTCCAGGTATCTCTGCTATTGAGAAACCCACTCCATGTGTCTTGACTTTTACATCAGCTTCACTGGAGCAGCTAAACATCATCATGTCAAACAGAGGGGTAGATGTGCCCATCACATGGCACTTCCCACTGCAAGAGAGGACACAATTCCTCGCAGAAAACTGCTTAAGTCTCTCTAGACAAGGTCTTGCCCAGGCTGAGGACAGAGACATTTACCAAGCCCTTGTCTCCATAGTCTCCTTTTTTCTAGGACCTGTCATAGAATCATAAAATCATCACGGTTGGAAGAGACGTTCAAGATCATCCAGTCCAACCATCAACCCAGCACTACCACTGTAACCCCTAAAACACTAAACAACATAATCCAGCACCAGATCCAGATGCCTCTGAAACACCTCAGGGATGGTGATTCCACCACCTCCTTGGGCAATCTATTCCAATGCCTGAACACCCGAACAGTGAAAAAAGGTTTTTCTAATATTTAATCTGAACCTCCTATGTCTCAGCTTGAGCCCGTTTCCTTTTGTCTTCTCACAGTAGGCATAAGAGAAGTCCTGTGTGGCTCTCAAGGTGGCCTTTTGGAAGCAGACGCAGCTTCTTCCTTAGCCTGCTGGGACATATCAACAGATTAAAAAATAGCTGTGATTAAGCACCCAGATGAAGCCATCCCGCTATCCCAGCACAGGGCTGCACAAAGCTGCAGCAGTCGTGCCAGCCCAGGCTCCCAGCCACACAGTCCTGTGTGCAACAGCCTCCAGACACAAGCGGGTGAATGAAGCACGTGGTGGAAGAGGACTGCTAACACCTTCACTGCACGGAGCTGATGCTCCAGCCCTGACCCCAGCCTCTTCGTCAGGGCCATCAAAAACAATCTGGACATCTGTCGACGGGAAATAGGAAATAAAGGTCTGAGGCTACGAACAGATTTAATACCTAGCATAGTGTGTTAATCTGCACCACTACAATGTGTCAATCACCAGCCCTTGACAGCTCAGGTCTCTGCTTCTCAGGAGTCACAGAATAAAAGCAGTGTGATGGTTACCACACGTTTTCCCCAGTGAGCGTGCAGTCTAATACTCTGGATATTTCTACAATACTTATAGGCAGAACTGCAGATATACAGAAATGCTTCTGCATATGTCCTGGAACAGCTTTTGCATGCTTTGCCATGTAGGCTTTTAAGGATACCCTGCTGTCTGCCCTGTTTGCCCTACCAGTGAGCTAACAGCGTGCAGGTGTTAAGAGGGACTAGATCTCTTGTACCAACTACTGTAGTAGGCAGGGAAAATTGACACACCCACAGATACAGACACACCCACAAAAAACACTCCAATCCAACTCGCTCCCTTCAGCTCAAACTGGTCTTGGGTCTGTTCATGGCTGAGGAGCCCCATCCCTTGCTGGCACAGTGGATGCACTGCACCATTCATGAGGAAAGAAGATGGGAGTGACACTGGCTTAGGCAGAACAGCCTGGATAGGGCCCTGCACTAACAACAAGAGCCTTTGACAACACTGTCCGTACACCTCTGTGCACTTTAGCCAATTCTAGAATGATCTGATCACATACTGGACATTGATCTAATGATTGGTCTGAAACACCGTATTTTAACTATACCACTTCTCTTGTATTTTTTCAGTTAAGGACTTTTTACTTTTGCCCAGTACAGATCTTTTGACTCATTGTACTAACTTGAGGCCATTCAGCTGAACCAGCTGGCATTTCCTGGTGAAATGAAGGGTGCAGAATTAATTGGGGGATTGACTCTGGGACTTCTGGGATGACACTCAATAGTTCAATTCTCTTGGTAAAGCCCTAAGGAGAGGAAGGAAAATGCCAAGTTCTAAGTGGATTAAGCTTGAGTGTTATGGACTTGTTGTTCACTCCATAGCAAAACCATGTCTGTTAGTGAGAAAAAATAATTAGGATCCAAATCTGCATTAAAACATTTTTGCACGATTTTGCTCTTCAAGTGGAAAGCTGCTCCCACGTGGTCTATTTTTAGGTATTTTATATTAAAGAGATCAGAAAAAGTCTTCTTGGTTCCATTTCTCAGTGGGAAGTTTTTACAGTAAAGGCAATTGGATCCAGGATAATGATGACAGAAGAGGAGGACAGGTGAAGACAGCTGTCCCTGGAAATACAAAAGTATGGCTGAAGCCAGTGCAGGGGTGACGAGACACACGCTTGGGCTCAGTCACTTCAGCAGCCAGGGTGCCCCCTTGTTAGCCGCAGCTCCTTTGTGCCTTATGATTACTTGCATAATAATTTCATGTCTTTTGGGATAATAAACTGTTTCAAAGTACTGCTTATCAGTTTCATTCACACACAGTAAATGTGAGTATCTCAGCACCGATCCTTCTGACCTGGTTTCATTGAGTCAAGCATTGTACTTTCAAACCACAGTCCAGAGCAGGGTCAGGGATATCCCAGCACACGGAAAGGATGCTTGCATCCCTATGGCACTGCAAGGAGGGGAGAGCAGACGATGAGGAGAAGGGAAGGACAAAGCTGCAGAGAGTGAGGAGACTTTAGTGGAGAAAAGGATGATGAGGGCTTTATGACAGAAGCCACTCCATCTCTTGGTGAAGCTAGTAGAAGGATTTTTTGCATCAGACCCTTGGTAGCAAATACTTGATTTTATTTTTAAATTGCTTTTGAATTGACTGCAAGTTTATATTCCAGCAGAGCCTTGCCACCCTGGATTCAATTCTCAGGCTGATGCCCAAAACTCCGACGTTTTGTTTTCTTACAAGCATGTTTTGTGAGTCCAGCCGTTCACATCCCCTGCACGCATCTCTAGAAGGAAATTATCTGTCTCCACCACAAGCAGCTTCTGCATCATCCAACATGTTTTCCCTTTCACACAGAGGGAAAATATCATCCTAATTCCTTTCAACCCACCCAAAAACATGTCTTTAACCCTTCAGATTCACATCCTGCACAGTTCTACACACCAAAGGGCAGAAAATAGACTCCTTGACCTTGGAGACAGGATCTTCAGTGCCTGGCCAACAGCTTGCGACTAGATGGTTCTTTGGAGACACATGTGACATTTCATGCTGTTGGAGAGGCCATAAAAGACTGCCTGAACAACAACTTACTGCTTTTTTGCTTGGCACCAGCTAAAAAGAAATAACAATAGGAAGGAAAATTTTAGTAATGGAAATATAATCTGGGGCTTGTCCCTCCCTGGCATGCTGCTGAGAAGCAGGCATTAGAGCTGAATCACACAGCATCTCTTCATCCAGTTTGGGGTGTGATAAGCTCCCGTGATAACTGCTGAGACGTGGTGCCTCCCAATACCACGCAAATCCAGGTATGAGGGACTAATTTCCACATACCCGGCCAGGGAATGACCGAACATAATTTCATATTTCTCTGCTTGATTGGCACAGTGAGATTTAAAGGCCTAATCCTGAAAACCACTTGCAACACTTAGCAAAGCCAGTGTTTCCAATTACATCTCCCTAATGGAAGAGCACAGGTGAAGTTGAAAGCTAAACATTCATTTAATTCCCATTGAAATAAATATGTGAACAGCACCCATGCACTCGTGCATATCTGGTCTGGAGTGTTTGTTCAGCTCTGGGATATGGCCACTGAGAGCACTCTAAAGGGGCTGGATCCCTCTAGATCCCCAGGGAAAATGAAGTTCATCATGAACATTTGCAGCATGGCCCTGAGCTCCGTCTTGGCCTTGGTTGCTGTTGCTCACCTCAGCACCATATCCGCCTTGAACCCATAATTTTGGTATTTTACCACACAAAGAGGTGTGGGAGAAAGGGTGTGAACAAACACAAGTGAGAAATGAAGTAGAAATTTAATTCATGCTGACATAATCCACTGCAAGTAACAAGGAAACTTTTTATTTATCTGGTCTTTGGCAGACAAGTAAATTGCACACCAGGAGCACCATGCAAGGTAGATCACACGTCCCATTTCAGGCAGGCATCCCAGATCTAGCTTGTCTGATGGTACCTGACAGCCATCAGCCAGTGCTATGGGACAGTTCTGCATGTGCAGGAATCTTGTGTCCCCCACTATGGCCATTCTGCATCACTAGGGGAGTAGATGGAACAGACAGCAGAGGAAGTTGTCACCTTGATCTGGTCTAGGGAGAACTTCTGGACAAATATCCACCTGGCTGAGAGGCAGTCCATGCATCTCCTGTAGCCCTTTGGCCTGGGCAGCAGTGGACAAGGTCATGGCACACAACGACCTGTCCAGAGCTCCCACACTGCCCTCCCCTCTCATAAAGAAACATTTTAAATAACAATTTAATGTCATCTCTTATAGTAAAGAGATCTAAACAATGAATTTCTGACATCATCTGGTTAGGACTTTGCATCTTGTCCAATTCAGACTGAGTGCTGCTTATTGTTTAAGCTTCAGAACTCCCAGATTAACAGAAGATGCAGACATTGCTGCACACCAGCAGCTCTCTCTGCAAGACCAGTCCCAGTGTGATCCCAGGGAGCTGCCTCGCAAGAGCACAGCCAACTGTCTGGCTCCAGGCTCCAGGCAATAACCAGCAGCAGACACAGGGCATGCCATCGCATTCGTGCAATGCTTATGGTTATTCTAGGAGTAAATAAGAGACTCTGTCATGTCGCTAATCATTTCAAGCGGCTCCCAGTCATTTGAGCCATTTTGCTGATAAAGATAAGGACATCATGCAACTCAAGAGCAGAAGTAATGAATGTCTGATGGACCAAAGCAAATCCCGGCCCAAGCTAGTTTTTAAATCAACCAGTTTTTGAAAGGTTATTTGGCAGGGTTGGCTGTGTGTTCAGAGACCTGGGCTTTATTTTACCATGCTGATGAACTCTGCTTTTGAACTTTCTGTCCTTTAAGCCATTGCCCCTTACCATTCACAATGCTATGGATTTTCAAACACTGCCAGAAAATAAACCTGTATTTCAGGGAGGTGGCCAGAAAACAGAAAGCCAGAGAGAGGGAAGCTTGTGCAAATGGGAGCTTTGCTTATTGGCTAAGCCCTGTTTGGAGCTGGACGAATATCTACTTGGTTTGGCACCCCGCTGGCCAATGACCCATGCTGCACAGCAATGTCCCCCTGGTAAAGTAAGTGATCCCTGAGTGCTCATCCAAAGTATCAGGGAGACAGAGCAGGATTTGGTTCCTGCAGTGCAGGGAGTGGAGACCAAACACAAAAGAGGTGTAATGACATGTCCCGGGCCACAAGTCAACCAAGAGCTTTTGACCAGTTTGATGTGACGGGCTGCACCTCCGCAATGTTCCCCCAGTTTCATGTGGATGAAATTTGGCTCGCTGCCTAAACCACCTTTCTTCCCATCACTTCTACCTTGGTGGTACCTGAACCACTCAGCTTGGGAGGACAAAAATGTGCAACAGGGAGCAGAGACTCCAAAGGAGTAATTTTTCTTTCAGAAATGTGCTTTTCTCTCATTTTGTATCAAGCCTGAAAACAGCATCTCAGTAGCCTTCTGTGTACTTGAACAGAGGTTAATAAATTACTCTGCTTGGAAAATGTCCATATGTTTCAGACAGTGAGCTTCTGCTTGGAAATTTCTTTAAAATCTGTTTTCTCACCAAGATAATAAAACCAACTGTTTTTCCACTTCTTTCCCCTGCCCCCATGGCAACACCTCTCAGACACTGAATAAGGACCCAAAACCAACCATGGGCACAGGTTCACTTTAGGAGAACACCTTGGGGCAGTGGATGCCTTGCAGAAGGACACCAGAGCACTCCAAGCACCTTGTCCCACCCCTACCACCCACTCTTGGTAAGGCCACCCACTTTCTCTTGCTGTGCTCCGGATGTGGTTACAAAGATGAACATCCCTGGGCTGATGAGAAGGAAATCTGTCTTACATTCACTAAAATGGGTTCCACAGTTGAAAGAAAAAGTGCTTTAAATTGAGGAGAACATCTTCATTAAAGTTGATTATGACAAAATCCCAAATCCTTCACTGATTAATTTCTTCTCAGCAGGCACTGCCCACTCACTGAAATCAGTATTTTTAGTAAAACATTTAAATTTTTTTATGCAAAATCAAATACTTGTTATATTTGGGTTTAATATTTTAGATGGTAGAAAAAGTCTGGATTTCTGGCAGCATCTTGATTTAAAAATAAAATTTAAAAGGAAAGCAAGAGCTTAAAATCCATATGGAGTGAGTTCTTCTTTCATTTCCTGTTTTCTTCCATTTGAATTTTATCTCTGCCTTGGACTCTTCACATATTTTCATGATTTCATAATCACATTTTCCCTTTAAAAATAAGTTTCTTGTTACTGGAAGAACATCCTCAAAATCACAAGAGAGAAACTTACTGCCAAACACTACTGGCAAAATAATTATCCTGACTATGCAAGGCACTGTCAAGCAGAGTTAAGGTGAAACTCCTTCTCATGAAGAGAAGAAACAAAAGATTTAGGGAATGCACCTACTTAATACGATAGAAAACAGTATTTCTGCTACTTTTCCTCTGAATCTTTCAGTTATCCTAGGTGTTGGTTGTACCATGCCTTTGCAAAATACTATGAGGCTTCAACAGCACATCCTTAAAAGTTGCCATTTCTGACACTGAGGAGCCAGTTTCCTCAGTTTCCTCTCTTAAAGGACTGAGGAGTCCTTTAAGAGAATTATATACTAAATCTAATGCACAAAGCCTTTGACTTATGTACAAACCATCCCGGACCAAACAGGAGATACTGTTACTAATAAACCGTAAATAAAGGGGAAGTGGCTTTTTCGATTTCCCAATTAAGCAAGATAACACTTCCATCAATTATGTTTTTATGTGACATATTCCCAATATGGATGTAATAAATGGTATTATGCCTCCTGGTTAACAGCTCAAAGAAAATCCATTTAATTGTCCCTGCCCTTGCACAAAATAACACCTGTCGTCTGTAAACCATTCCCTAACTCATACACATGACTGGTATATTTCTGGAAGCCCAGCTCAGCTTTATATAACGTTACTCACCAATTAGCAACTTCTTAACACCAATCTGATGCCACTTCTCTGCTCAGAGAATATTCTTCCCTCCAAAGCAAAGGTAGGATTATCCCAGCCTCATGGAACTCCCCAGGGAAGGCAGTTCCTGTGCCAATGGCCCCAGGATTGCAGACCGAGGTGCATAGAGTACCTGTAAACGGGAGTCATAGTGTCTGGCTGGTTTCCCACTGGGGAAACTCCAGTGCAGGGCAGTGAGGCAGGTGGGAGAGGGTTGGTGAGGTTCATCCTTTGGGGGCAATTGATGGTGGTTCGGTAAAACAGGGCAGAAAACCCAAAGTGCTGCTGGTGAAGGCTGCAGCAGGATTCCAGACTCATGCACAGTAACTGAATCAATGCAGGTGAAGAGAAAGGCAAGCAAAAAACCCTGCCCCAATTCAATCAAAAAGCTGTGCTGCAGAGGAAAAAAACAAAGTGAAGCCTGCCAGCCCCTCTTGAGGGCGAAAGAGGAGAAAGATCTGTGCACTTGTGGCTACAACCTCCATCCAGGCCTTCTCATCATCCTCCACTCTATTGCAGGGCATTATAGCAGAAACAGGTTCTTCATGTTTTTTTCCCAGAGCCATTTGTCTCCTGGCCACCCATTCTGCTCTGTTTAAGCAACATGCTTTATGTACTCAGTGCTTAGAGCTATTTGTAGGAGCTCCCCATATGTCACAAAACACTTTATCCCTAAATTTCATCCGACATATCCCTATTTCATTTAGGTTGCTGCTTTGCATCAAAGCACGCAGTGGCAGGCAGCTGCAACCTCACCCATATCCCCCACCTGGGCTCTGAGAATGTTGGCTGAACATGCTGACAGGTTTGATGTTTACACCTTTATTTCAGTGCAGGATAAAGTGACTGAATATCCCAGTTAAACCCCAAATCCTTGAAAAAAATCTCTTTATTTTTTCAGAAGTCAGGTGTTTATGTATTCTGGCCAGGAAGCTTCTGGATGCTTCACCAAATGGCTGTACGTCGGGCCAGTAGCAGCCATGCATCCCGGTCCTCAGGCTGAGCGTCCCAAGGGAGCAGAATGTCAGTGGAGGTCAGCTTGTAAGTCCTACACAACCTTCACTGAAAGGCCATGGATGCTGCTTTGGAGGATGCCCAAGCCTGCTTTCAGACCTCATGGTTGTCATCTCCTCAGCTACAGACTCATGAAACATGATGAAACAAAATGTTGGTAGTTTCTCCATTCTTCTCCAATGGATGGTCTCTGAAGACCAAATGTGATGGGAGCTGGGGCCACACTGGAGACTGCATTGTTTGACCACAGACACCTCCTCAAGAACAATACGACCAGTGCCTGATGCTCGAAATCCAACAGGTGACTATTTTCACCCACACTGAATATACTATGTCAGGTTTATGGAAAACAAGCTAACATGTACCTGTTTCCACATTTTAATTTCAATTGGGTGGGCGGTGAGAGAACATCTCAAAAGCAGAGCCAAGACAGCAACTTCTATTCCTCAAAGCTTTGTAAAGTGGTAAAAAAAGAAAAAAAAAAAATCTATTATTTCCAAGCCAGGTTGCTTCCCCTAATTAGTGAGTCAGCTCTGCTAATAAAGATTACAACAGGGCATAAAAGCAGTTCTGAAGATGGGAGTATTTATGCAGGTCAGTGGGGGTTTTCCTAAACATTTTGATTACAACTTTAACTGCACTAAAACACATGCAAAAACCCTATCATTAAATTTAAACAGCCTGATGATATGTGGTACCAGACTATGAGAACTGCAAATAAATTGCTGTAATCTGCCATACTGTCACTTACTCCTGCTCCTCAGCAACCATAATTGACTAATAGGATAATAAAGTGGCAGCTATGAATCTGAAGGCTCAACTCCATTGTTTCGAACACCCTTGAGGAGAAAATATTCCAAGTCAAGAAGACAAAGTGGCCTGATCACAATCATCTCCCTTGATTCAACTTAAATACTCATCTGGACTCCAGGATTACTCTGTGTAAAATGTGATGCCATCCTGGTCTGTCTTGCAGGGTGCCAAGTGTCCAGGCAATGCCCTTGTTCCAGGGAGCCACCAGCATCCCCTGCTGCCTTTTGTCATGCAAGCCCGTGAAGGTGCAGCAAGAAGCACCCTCTTTGGCCAAAGAGCTAAGTGAGGGACATCAAGCTTGTGCAGCCTGGCTTTGTCTCAACCAGGGAAAATGCCCTTTTCCTCTTCAGACGCCACCTTCTCCTGACTTTGGGACCAGACCACCAGCAGCTATCCCATTCTACACAAGGGTTACTACTGGGGAGCCAACCTCACACCCATTTCATCAAGTAGATTCGCCACGTGAAAATGGTCCTGGTGAGTTGGGACATGGTGGATTGATGCTTGGGACAGATTAGGAGGATCCACTCTTCAGTGCTGTTAACAGAAGAGTACTGGAGGGGCTAAAAGAGAACAAGTTATTTTCCAAGCAGAGCAGAGGCAAATCTGGATTAAAGAAATTGCCTTTTTGTTATCGCAGCACTCCAAACCATCCTGTAGTCATCCTACAGCTGGAATCAAAGTTCAGACACAGACCTCCCACTATGTGTGTGTACTCATGCAGGAGGGTTGGACCACAGGAAACATCCTCACCAGCACTCAAATCCTTAGAGACAAAAGCCTGGGGTAAGATAAGTGGATGTGATACGGCCACACGAGTATCAGAGCAACCTCTCACACCAACAAAGTTTTTCAAAGAGCTAAACTGCTTCCCAGTATAAAGGGAAAGCCAGCGATGAGAAATGAATAAGCATACTGTCCTCCAGGGTAGATCAGTATCTGTTCTTCTGCAGCCAAACATGCTCTTCAACACAGCTTGGTGCAGGACGGAAGGCGGGAATTGGTGCCAGCCCTCCATCTCCCACGGCTTCCCTCCCTGCTGCTCTGGACTGCATGCCAGACAAGCACTTTATTGCTTTTTTCCTTTGCCTTTCTCAGACATCAACAACTCGTTTCGTCTCTTCCTTATGGGGAATAAAGAGGAGCAGCGGGGCAGCACTGCCGCGCTCTCTGCAGCAGGGCTCCCCACCACCAGCCAGTGCTGTGGGGTGGCTGCTGCCATCGCTGCGTTTCACCCTGAACCCACATCACTTTGACCA
This sequence comes from Atrichornis clamosus, assembly GCA_013400975.1. Classification (NCBI taxonomy): domain Eukaryota; kingdom Metazoa; phylum Chordata; class Aves; order Passeriformes; family Menuridae; genus Atrichornis; species Atrichornis clamosus. The sequence continues at coordinate 25,780 of WBMZ01006051.1, forward strand.
TCATCAGCCCGGGTGAAAAAACCACAATGGAAAACTCTCCAGTCATTTCACAGGATTTCTTTTTAAAATCTGAGGCACTGGTGCCAGTTTTGGCAATCAGTCTCACAGATCCCCATCACCTCCCACTCCTCACCCTCAGCAGCCACAGGGCTCCTGATGTGACCAAGAGCATCATTTCTCCATGGAGAGCATCCATCTTGCTCCAGCTCATTCAGAAAAAGCATGTTTTTCAACACTGCTGGAGGACAGGAGAGCCTTGCTCCATCAGGGCACCTCCAGGCCATCAAAGACAGACACAGTGTCTACAAAGGGGTGGATCTTCAGAAAAAGGGAAAAAGCCTGGCAAGCCTCAAAGATGCAATGTCAGTCCATGATCAACAGGGATAGAGACAAACCCAGAAGACAGGAAAAACCAGCCAGAAATAGGATTCCAGAATCAGAGATGAGATTACTCTGGAAATGCCCAGGGCTAAAAATTGGGATTAGAAACTACTAAAGGTGCCTTTCTACTTTTTCTTTTAAGGACTTAGTTCCCCTTATTTAAGAATAAGGATTAACTCTTAATTTGAGCCAGAGCCTTTAACCCTACTTAACAACAGAGCTGGAAAGGACTGCTATTTATCCATGATTCCGTCTGTTTACAGCACGGCATGTTAAAGCAATTAAGGGTCCTTAAAGATAAAATACTTCTGCACAGAACACCATTAGGTCCATTTGAGCATGCAGTGTCAGCAAGCAAAACAGTATCTTTGACTCAGTGCTCTAAGAAAGCTTGAGCCTGGGTAATAACTTTTCTTTAATAATGCAAATTATAGAAAATAATGAGAACATTTGCATGCTTCCTCGACAAAGACGGGCATTTCAAAGTCTCGGGGAGCAGCCTAGGCAGTAAGAAATGTTCTTGTTCTCATGTGTCAAACTGCTTTGCTTTTCCTCTTTCCTGCTGACCAAAGCGTTTCATGCTGGAAATGCTAATCACACTAGCATTTGCCACAGTTCACCCTCTTGTTCTTCTTCACTATAGAAACCTGCAATTCAACCAAATCACCATCAGCCACAGTATTCACCAGAGCACATCTATATGCCCACACATGCTTTACCCAGGAACTCCTCTGCACATCCACATGCATGAGTCATCGCTGAATTCAAGGCGATGGCCAAAGGCTGAAACCTCCGAAGTGTTAAGCTAAAGAAGATGAATCCTCTCATTTTTCTCTCTGCTGCCAAGTTCTTAGCTTTATGCTCCCATCCAATCACCAGATTAAAAAGTATTGTTTCCACAAACTCTGCAATTGAGCTTATTTGAGAGTCAGAAGATTAAAAGCCAAGGGTGCCTTCCACTGGGGTAAGCAGTGCCTGGACAAGCTAAACAGTCCTTAGGAAAACCTGAAAAGAGGCAGAATATTTTTTGAGGCCTGGACAGGAATGCAAAACAACTGGACTAATAATAGGCAAGTAAGAGATTTAGGAACCCTAAACCAGTCCAAGAACACTGCCCTGGACTAGCACAAGCCACCTGAGAAAACCCTTTCAACTAGTATATCTGGGGATGCTGGTTTTGGCTGAGGTAGAGTTATTTTCTTCACAGTGGCTAGTGGAGGGCTGTGTTTTGGATTTGTACTGAATACAGAGTTGGTAATATAGAGATGTTTTTGTTATTGCTGAGCAGGGCTTACACAGAGCCAAGGCCTCTTCTGCTTTTTGTACGGCCATGCTGGTGAGGAAGTTGGGTGTGCATGGGAGGCTGAGAGGAGACACAGCCAGGACAGGTGACCCCAACTGACCAAAGTGATATTCCAGACCATATGAGATCATGCTCAGGATATAAACTAGGGGAAAGAAGGGAAAAGGGGGTGACATTTGGAGTGACGGTGTTTATCTTCCCAAGTCACCGTTATGTGTGATGGGGCCCTGCTCTCTTGCAGGAACACCTGCCTGCCCATGGGAATCAGTGAATTAATTCCTTGTTTTGCTTTGTTTGCATGTGTGGCTTCTGCTTTCCCTATTAAAACTATCTATATCTCAACCCATGNAGTTTACCCTTCTGATTCTCTCCCCAATCCCACTGGTGGGAGAGTGAGCAAGCAGCCCCCTGGGGCTTGGCTGCTGGCTGAGGTTAAACCGTGATGATGGGAAAATCAAGGTGCAAGATGCACCTTGATGATAAAATCTGGTACAAGGTTTCCTAGTACCACAACCCACATATAACATCCACACACCACAAAGATGTCATCCAGTACTCATTGAAATTTGCTAAAAAAATTTCTTATAAGCTTTGACTGATACTGATCCCTTTCCTGCTCTCCTGAGCAGCTAATATGCCCAAATGCAGATGTCTGCTACCTTTTCAGGTGTCCCAGGGTCTTCTGCGCAGCCTCCAGCTGCCACTGCAAAAGGGTGCAGACATCCATTGCATCCTGAACTACATATGCCAGCCTGGGCAAATGCCTTGGATGCATTTTTTTCTCCTTGGGGTGCCTGGATCCCTCTCCTGGAGTCTGCATCTCTGACGAGGAAGCAAGGCTGTGCAGGAACCTTCAAACCCAGCTGGTGCTGTGCTTTGGCTGTCCAGAGGGGAATGGCTCAGCTGTGATTGACACATGATACCCTCATTAAAACAGCATGGGGGCTTTGAGAAATCTTCCCTTTCAATTATATCTGTGGAAACCAGAATGATGTTGGGATGCTGAATACCTGGAGAAAATATAAATTTGGGATTGTTTTCAAGCCCCAGCATCTCACCACTGTCTCAGGATTTACAAGCCAAGTAGTTAATTCACCTGTATACTACTTGTACAAAACAAGGTCTCTAAAAAATTACTGGTTTTAAACAATCTTGCTGTATTATTCCCCATTATTTTTCTGATAAGGTAGGATGGGCAGGTTTTTGAAAATGCTGTTGAAAAACTTAAAATTTCATTTATAAATGGAAAAGAAACAATGTGTAAAAAATAAAGACTCTGGTTTCTCCATTCCACCTGTGCTATTTATTTACAATAGAAAGCTCTGTATTACCTGCTAACTCTGGCTGTATTGTAGGGCAGAAAAAAATGAATGAATAGCACCTTCTAGACCTAAAATAATGACAGTGATTAGCTCAGAAGACAGTGTGGGAAATGACTTCTAGGCTAAGTCCTGATTCGCTTTGTTACACAGGGAAAAAAAACCCACAGAAAACCTAAAACTCTATTACATTTTCCCTAATCTATCCTAAACTTTCTGCTGGATAATGGGGGTCTTCAAAATGATCCTAAAACATCCATTGAATGAGAGGTCACTTGCCTGTATATAAAGCTATCTGAATGCATTTATGCTGATGTAATATGCACTCTCCCACTACAGAGGAAAGGCTGCATTCAGGGAAAGCACTTATCAGGATTAAGTTTACATTTTCTGAAATTGTCAAAAAGTGCTTTTCATGAAGAACAACTGCAGAAGCTGCACTCACATTTAGAAATGCTGCAAAACCCACTTTCTGAAATAGGCTTTACTACTCCTGAACCTGACAGAGCTAGGAAATCCACAAAGAGATTGATATACAGTTTTTAAAGAAATGTGTTTATGTCTTTGAGATTAAAAACAATATCAAAATTAATTTAGAATATAACTTAAATGAGAGGTTCACAGACTGAACTGCACACTTAGCTACACCTCAGATCAAGACCTTTACATGCATGTATATATACTTGTGTATGATATATATCTACAAACATCTTTACTGCTTTTATGTAGGTCTCGACACAGCAAAAATACATTTCATGTATGTGAGTTTGCACTTTTACATTAGAAATGTGTGCACTCTATACACTGGGGACACACATGCAACAAATTCCTGAGATTGAAGAAAAAAGGGTTCCTAAGTTATATGAACCACAGTTTTCCCTTAACACAAAAGACCGAAAAATAAAACAATTCCAGTAAGGCTCAGCAGCCATCTCTGCTGTTTCAAGAAGCTGCACTTTGAACTAGAACCAAATACTGCCAAGCCTGATAAACCAACAGCCCTTAAGGACTTAAGTTATTAACAACTCTCTTCCTCCCTCCTTCAGCACACATGTCTGAGATAAGGGTTACATTCTCATTTTGGATGCATGGGAAATTTATACCTACAGCAGCACTCATCAACAAAAAAAAATACACTCTCAAGTTTAGGAGTGAAGTTAGATTTTGCAGACGACATTAGCAATGTCATTTGCCAAATGCGTTGTTGCCACTCAAAATTTCTGACCACATGAAGAGAGTTATTGGACAAATTAATCCTTCCTGGTCTGTGCTCTGAAATATCAACAATTTGTCTGAGTTACATTCTGCACTGAACCTTTTCTGGTGTCCTATGAGAAATGAGTCTGGTATGTTTAGTCCAGTTGCCAGAGAGCTAATATTTCTGCACCACAAAAATTATAACCTCAGTTATTGTTCCCCTCGCTGGAAAGTCTCAGCAGAGACCTCAAAGACTGAATATGTCTCAAACCAGAAATGACCAAAAGCTAGAAACAGCCAATTTTCAATTGCAGGGAGCATTTCTGTTGCCATTGACAGACCCAAGATTTTGCTTCTTTTGAGAGGAGGAACCCCATGCTTAAGTTGAAAGAAAGACTGAAGGAGCTTACTGTACTACTGCTGTTGCGGGACTCCATATGCTTCCTAGAAATGTCAATAATTATCTATTATTGAAAAGAAGCTAAAAGACATGGCTTGAAAGCATTCTCATTTTGATTAATTTCTGCTACTTGTAGGCAATTACTCATTAAACATATAGAATAGAAATAGGTAATTTTTTGGAGGTTATTATTACATTTGCAGAGGCCTAGCAAAGTGCTGCTTAATTTTCAATTGTTACACTTTCTGGCTAGAATTTTTTTCAAAAAGTGTAAAAAACTGGTATGTTAGATCGCCAACAATTTGGTTCACTGAGACGGTTTTATTCTTTTCCTCTCATTTTTTAATGCAATAAAAATAAGTCTCCTGAGTCACCTTAAGAACTACATCACTTCAGTGCCAAAACCAACATTAACAAACAAGAAGACCAAGCTATTGTATTTCTTTCCGTGCATATATATATATACACACACACACACATATATACACACACACATATAGTGGAAGAATACAGCAGAGCATTCTCATAAGATAGTTCCTCTTAGTTAAAAAAAAATTATTCCCTAAATGTTCTTTCTTGGCCAAATTTCATTTACCTTGATAAATATTCTGTAAAAGGTAGTGGTTTTTTCCCTTTTCTCTCAAGGCAGAAAATAATCAAAGAAATTAAAGAACAAAAAGAGCCTCCTCCTGACTCAGAATAAAAACTGATCATTCCCACGGATTTTCCTACATGCAAACAGCATCCTGCTCTTTCCAGTCCACATGAATGTCCATCTTCATCTTCAGCAAGGAACCAGCACTGACCTCCAGTATTAATTGGTGGATAGTAACACTTCAACACAATGGAAAAGGAAAGCAGAGTATTCCTAAGGGAGAAGATGAAACCTACTGTGCCTGGTGATGGTGGCCCAGGGCTGGAAGCGTGGAGTACAATCACTGGGGGTGCTTTTACAGCCCTGGGACTGTATCACTACAGCATCACCTTTTAGAGAGGCTGCCTCTGAACCTGCAACAGAGCTTTCCTGAGTACTTCTGCTCCTCAGCCACTAACACAGGTAGGAGGATCAACTACATTGCTGTGCCACTAGCAGATATTTAATGCATTGTCAGGCTGAAATCTGGCAGGGGTATTCTCTGCAAAGGACAGTAACATCTGCTTCTTTCCATGGTGGTCTGACTTCTCAAGATGATAAATTTGAACCCCCTTCTCCCCTTCCTTTTCTTTCCTTGAAGAGCCAGCATGCCATGAAAACCAAGGCTAACCAGCTCAGGTTTATTCTATTTATCAAATAAAACCTTTATTAGTGGCCAAAGCAAAAGGAAATTATGAAGTGGTACTATCATAAAAGTTCCTAATTTGTTGAGTACATACGAAACAAAAGAGTATAAGCACAGCACTTGTGGGTCAGTGCTGTATCTTTCCCCAAGGCTTGAAATTATGCAGCATGAAAGTGATTTAAAATCGTACCAAGATGATGTTTGGTGCCAAACACTGACTACCACAGACCTGTTCACCACTCCAAAACTGCTTGCACACTTGAACCCCTCAAGAGTATAGTCTCTCCTGTATTAATATTATCTTGCCTCTGCATTATGTACCAAATTAAGGTTCTCTGCATCCTGCACAAGCCTGAAAATACTGTTAGTCATTCCAGGAAGAATTAACACTCCATTAACACTCATAACTATAATACTCATAACTGTGGAACAGAAGACACATGAAGATTGAGCCCAACCAATTTAACTGTTCTACAGTCTGCAACATTGCATGGAGCTGACAAGTCAGACCTAAACCTCTGCCATTAATTCAAAACAAAAATTCCTTTTCTGCTATGGAAATAATGGTTGATTTATAGTTAGAGAAAATAAAGTTGGCAGGTTTAGCAACTCCTCCAAGGTCACGGAAAGTCAGTGGCTGAGCAGGAACCAGCTGGTGGAACCCAAACCTCTCCCTGCTCCCAGACAACAACGGATTCACTTACTCCGGTGAGCACACACAGGGCTAGAAAGTCTGTTCTCTCAAAGCCAGCTAGTCACAATATATTTCTCTCCCCTTTCCTCCCGCCTCAAGAAAAACAAAAAGTACATATTTTGGACAATTTCCTCCTTGCAAGCTCACTACAATGACTGCAAAATAGCAAAAGCAAGGAGAAAAAAACCCATCCCCATACCAGTATTAAATATTACCTTAATCTGTAACTATTTAAAGATTGGGAGCAGTGGTTTGGTAAAACGGGGCAGAAACCCCAAAGGACTGCTGCTGAAGGGCTGCTGTGGGATCCAGGCAGCTCAAAAGTTAAACACAGTTCATTACTTGAACACTTAATCCCAGAGTGATTAAAAAATTTACATGCATAGACATATGACGCTTTCTAAAAAAACTTCGGAAAAGCTCTTGGCAAAGGGTGATTCCCTTGTCTCTTATTTGTGCCTGCCTAAAAGAAAGAGACAGAAAATAATAGCTGCCTCCCTGCAAACAAGTGCTTCTGGGAGTGCTGGAAATGGCCAGCGACCAGAGGTTAATTTTTTATTAATCAGAGCACAAAGCATCCTGGCTTGTCCCTCATTAGGCATCTCCAGGCGCTTTGGCTTGGCTAAGCAGAGAGTCAAGAGAGGCAAGCGGCATCCTGCGACAAGGCTGTTGTGGAGAAAGCTGATCACTCCTGCTCCAGGAAAGCTTCTTCAACCAGGACATGGCAAATTTGATCAACAGCAGTTTCTCAGGCTGGATAAAGGTGATCCCAGTGCATTGCTCACTTTGTTATCTGACAAGGCTCCTGAAATCTGAGCCTGCAGCAACAGACCCCATCCATTTCAGCCAGGCTGGTTTTCTTTTTAATAGATGGGGAGGGAGAAAGCACCAGCAAAGGCAAGCAGGGAAAATCACCAGGAAAGCAAGCAAAGGGAAAGGAGAATGAGAGTGGGTATTGCACATTCATATATTTAAATATGACCATATTATACATGAGCACATATGAGCACATATATCAGAGCAGAGCACAGGATTTCAATTTGAAGATTAAAAACTGCTAGCACTGTGGATATTAACCTTGTGGGGCAGGTGTACTTTGGAATATATAGCACCGGGAGTGACCAAACTTGATTATTTTTTATTTTATTGCAAAACAGACTCCCAGCATGAAAAACTTAACCCCTCTAGATCATCCTCACATCCTGGGAAGTCAGCTGAACATCTCCAGATGTGACCAAGTAGAGAAAGGACATACAGTGCCTGCACGTACATCGTTGTGTATCCTTTTCCTACAATACACTGTAGATAAGGAATGCTGCTTTCCCCAGGACAAGTTGTGGGGAGGTGTGTGCCTGTCCCCATGCGCACGCTCACATGCTGGAGTTTCCTCCTTTTTCACTTCTTCTTCTCATTTTTCATTTCTTGTTCTCCTGGGAAGACAGCTCAGACAGCGTCTGGCCTCACCTGCAGATAAAGCTCCTTGTTCTTGTCAAAAGCAGTGCCAGGAGAATGGCAGTGCAAGCAGCGTGGTATTTTAACTCTTCCTCATAAAAACGGATAAAGAAAGGCAGCACAGCATTAGCGCTGGCACAGGATATGCACAACTCACCAACAATAGCCACCTCTTTCCAAATCAGCTGGTATTTTATTTAAGTGTCAGCCAAAACATTCTTATTTGCAATTCCTCACAGGAGACTATCAAATGATCCTTGCAACATGGTAAGACATCATATCAAATTAAGGACAGTTTACAAATTGAAATTAATCACCAATTTTAAATCCACTCTTCAGCAAGCTCAGTGTTACTATCTACTGCTGGTTTTGCCAGGTACTGGCAGTTTCAGTCCTCAGCCTTCCTTTTCAGTTACTGTGTTTTGGATTCAGCTGCATTGCATCTGCTTGAAGATCAAAACACACTTTTCAAAAAATTACAAAACCATAAATTAAGTAAATAAATGCATAAGCTGAGGTTGGAACCATGTAGGAAATATACCCCAGTGAAGTTAACCAGCAGCAGAATTAGAAATAAAGCTGATCTCTAGATACAGATTTCTTTTAAATTAGAAGTATTTTCAAAGTTGTGAGGAAGCTGAGCCATTGGGATGCAAACCCAAGTATCTATTTCTTTAAATGACTTTAAAAGGTAACTTTATACATCAGAGCCCATGACTGTTCAAGTATTTTCAGAAAATTCACTTAAAACTCATCAGTATGCCTTTTATATGCTATATTGTAGTCCAATATGGAGGCAACAGCCATAGGTACCACATTTGCATTTTTATACAGACATTTACATGAATAAATGAAGTGTTTTGTATGTCTGGATTCCCATTTAGGCACAAATCCCTGTTTCCAAGAGCACATTTTCAGAAGCATGCTCAATACAGAGCCCTTAAACAATGTCTTGCTGCAGCAGCCTTCCTCCAATATGGCAGTGAGCTTGCAATTTTAAACTCATTTTTCCTACGTATCTCCAGAGCTCTGCAAGACCCTTTGAGGATTTTAAACCCCTACAAGTGTGCCTGTTTGCCATGGCAATGCTACAGCTCACAGCAAATTCATTCCCTTGCAAACGATCCTTTTGGCATCACATTTTGGAATTTGCTTCATCATTTCCAGGGAAGATACACTGAGACCTACAGAAGTATCTAATCACATGCACCCTGTGTATTTTTAGCTCATTGGAAATTCAAGCAATTCAAAAAAATTGAAATGGGGGAGGAAAAAATGGACCGTGGGAAAAAACATGATTAACCAAAATATTCAGACTCTCTGCAGGAAGGCTCACTTCAGTCGCAGCTTCTCCCAGATAGACGGTGACAAGGAATTGCCAGGGATTTCACACCCTAATCAGTCTCTGGGGAAGTCTGCTCCCACAGTGACAGACACAGGCTTTGGTCCTGGGTCTGCTCTGAATTTCCTGTGGGACTGAGAGAGTTATTTAAAATTTGTAGTGCTTCAGTGTTTCATTAATTCATCAGTGGGTCAAATCACAGTTTAACACCAGTTCCAGTTTCTAAAAGGAATGTATTCCATTCAGAAGTCAGTTGTACACACTCTACTCACTATGAGACATGAGGAAAGAGAAATCCCTCATGCCATTATTTAAAAAACCCCAAATAGCCACATCGTCTCTTGCTGAAGTACTGTCTTTTGCTAAATTCTGTGAAATGCTATGATGAGCTATTTGCTTCCATCCCCAAAGAATTCCCCTTAAAATCTCTGCAGCTCAGTTGCAAAATCTTTATTTCAAACCTTCGGAAAGATGGATTTTCTGAAGGACACCACAACCTTCACTCTCCCCAAGCCCCGCAGTCCTCCTGCACCAGGAAGTGTGGCCAGGGGAGCACGGGGATGGAGCCCACGAAAGCCAAGCACAGCTTGGAAATAAACCCCAAACCCACAATTCCCTTAGTGCACATGTGTTTTTCTCTTCAAGTTGAATCCCCTGATTGCTGTCTCTGTGGCTAAAGCTAAAAAAACCTATAAAGTGTCTAAGTCACTCCTTCTATTTTAAAGGCTCAGACATTAAACCATTCATTGAACAACTGCTTTCAGGCGTGAGAACAGCAGATGAATCATTACTTTTATCAAGTTCTGTACTTAAGGCAAAAATCCCCTATCGGTAAAGAAGACTGCAGAGAGGCTCATTTTGTAGATACAGCAGCAGAAGGTAACACTACTACTCTGCCATGAAAAGACACCACAAGATACTTAGACCCATAACCCGGAGTCCCTCTCTCTAACAGCTCCTCATCTGAAGATGGTGCTCAAGGTATGCCCAACAAAACGTTCTACCCTACCACTGGAGCTTCAAGGCCTGGGCTTCCCCCCCATAAAATAACGCAAGGGTGAAGTTTCCAAAGTTGTTCAATGTCTAAGGCCTTGTTTGTTCTTTCTCCAAGGAGACTGGTAGGGTGCTTCATCTCCAGCCCAGCCTGCCTGCAGCTTAACATCAGTTGGGGTTTTTTTCCTTTCTCTTGCTGTGCTCTGAGCTGGGTAGGGGCAAACTGAAAGAACAGCCCAAGTACTGCTTGCATGGTACAACACTATTATCAAATTCTCACACCTTCCCAGTCAGGTATGGCAGAGCACACGCTCAAGCTCAATCTCGGATGATGTGATGAAGGACATGCAGCCGGTGCTCCTCAACACGCTCCAACATTACAACAGCAGCCACAGATGGGAGCATGTCCCAGCAGCGATGAAGGGGGCATTTCAATCCTTGCTAGTTCAATCATATTTAGCTTAATGAAAATGAAAAACATGCCTTTTGTCCACCAAACAAAGGCATCAGACAAGCTGAGGATGCTGTCTCAGCTCTTTCAGAGTTGTTCTTATTAGTGTCTGTGTGTACAGTAAGTCTGGACTCCTCTCTCTACACCTTCAGTGTCCACATATGATACCTGAACCACCTCTCTTCTTCCTGTCATAAAATGGGTGGAGAAGCCTGCCCGCACCTGACTGGGCTATGACGCAACTTGATTGCTGTTTGCAACATGTGATTAATTTCTGGAGGAATGCAGCACTTCCATTAATTGCTCTGTAACTGAAAGCCCCATGACTTGAAAACTGCTTTCGTACTTGGCTCCTCTGTGGAATGGAAGTGTCTGTAACAAAGGCAAAATCATCAACCACACCAGGAGCTACTGTAATGTACACTCATGGCTATGGCTTTTCAAGTCTAATTCCAGTGGTCCTTATGCAGGGTGCCAGGATAAAATCCGCATGGCAGGGAAAGAGAACTAGAACTGCAGAGAGGAGGCTGTTATCCTGCTGCCACTGCTTTCCAGCCCACTTCTCGACTGGTCTACCCAAAAAGGCTGAAACTTATTTCCCTGCAAAGTAGCTGGAAGAAACATCAGCGCTGTAGGTCCATCCACCAGGGGCAGCAGGGATGTGGGTTTCTTGTCTAGGGGAGTCCACATGAGCAGCTCAAGCTGTACCCCAAAGACTAGATGGAGTGTTTCACCTGGCTAAAGACTACAGTCCGTAAAAGGTTGCACAGCACTACATTGCTAACACAAAAATACAGATGCTATTGAAAGTGCCAATAATGAGTTGAAAACACAGTTGTGCTGGAAAACAATTAAGGCTGCTGAAATGCTCTGATGATTTGTAGGCCCAGTAATGCCAAGCCCTTCTAAAACCTTTATTAAAAAAACACCTCTCTCACACAGTTACACAGGACAGTGCCTTCAGACACTTGGCATTAGCCACCAGGAGGCAGACAAATCTAAACAAGTTCACGTAGACACAGAATTAAACCTGACAGCCGTACTGCTCCTCGGCAAGCAAACAATATGACCAAAGGGAAGCAGTGAAACGTCCCCCATTTGTAAAGCCAAGCTTAATTGTAGGCAAAAATCCTTCCCCAAGAAAGCTATTGAGAACTGATGGAAACCAATGACACAGCCTGTCACTGCAGGAAGCACCGTGTGCTTTGCCTGATGCCTCTGCTTCTGGGGCATTCTGTGGCCGGTGGCCCTTGGATACTGTGTGAACTTGCTGAGCCAAGCCCCAGTGGCAAAGGAACACTTGTCCCACTGTCCCAGCCCAGTCGGGAAAGCAGCAGAAGAAGGAGCTTACCTGTCCCATGTCCTCTAGGACCTTCTGGAGAAGTGAGAGAAGCCCCGCTAAGGGCTGACCTGCAAGCATGAACACCCAAAAAGTCCTTTAAAATGTCTATGTGCAATTAAGAAAATGCCGTGAACTATGGTGTGTAAATCACAGGTATGTCTACAGAATGCGAGAAGGCATTTTAAGGTAGCTGAATTATCTTGACACAAAGGAGTTATTTATACATAAATTACAGTAACTTTGCCCATGCTAACGAGGCTGTCATCCCTCCCTCTGATTTACCATCATCTCGTAATGCAAAAGCTTCATTTCCCTGGCACCAGAGTGGTAATGGGACTGGTAATTTCCACACCATGAGTGCTTCCCTTGCCAAAGGTGGTGGTGAATCCCTGGGGCATTTGCAGGTCATGGCCATTCCGCTGGCCACACCTAGCCCAGGGAGGCCACCCCACACACCTGCATCAGTCCCTGACCCGCTGGCCACTGGGGTGGTCACAGATGGAGGATGCCTGCCCTCATCTAGCAACCGGCTTGGAGGGAGTGGCATCAATATACGAGTAACTAAAATGAAGAGGATCTGGTTTAAAGCTGGAAGCTGAGAAAGAAAATAAAAACGTACCTGAAGTGAATTGTTTCGTAACAAATGCATGAAGAATTGGTCTTGTGAGGGAATTTGCTTTAACAAATAAGGCACTTTTTTATTCTCCATCTAGATCAGTTGTGACCCACAGGCTATGTCCTACCAGGTTTGCTCTGACCACCACAGGGCTGCCCATGGTAGCAGTCCCCATGCCAAGCAAGGGGAGGGAAGGCAAGATGACCCCAGTGTAGGGCACAGTTTGGCCACGATTCAAAGATGCGGCCACAGCTCCTGGCCCAAGAGGGGGTCTCCAGTCACACCCTTCCCTTCATCCCTGCAAAAACACTCTGGCTTTCCTTCCCTGACCCAGCTCCTATTCAGACATGAATCTGCACGATTTCGACCTTGGTCCTTCTGCTTTTTTATCTGTTTATGAGGCAGTAAAAAGATATTTATCTCAATCTCAAAGCAGCAGTCATCCTGTGCAAGCCTAAAATTTCTGGCGTGGCAGTGTGCTGGCTCTTGGTGGAGCATACACACTAAGCCAAAATTACAGGAGTTGGTGTGAAGTCTGCATTTGTGCTAAGATGGAACTCAAACTTGTTTAATTAAAATACCTGATGGGGAAGTACTGGAACCAAGTAACAGCAATTATTCAAAGTACTGAGTTTTCTCCAGCTGGACCTTGACACAGAGCAAAACTGGGCAGAAGGATCACAATAACCCACCTGTGCACTTGGAGTTAAAGACCAGCCTCACACCTGCCCAGCCTGGGTCATCCCTTTGCTGACACTCTGTCCCTGTAACACCCACCTAGCACAGAGACACAGGGAATGAGGGAAGCCCACATCCATCCCACAGTGCCAGCTCCAACAGCAGCAGACCTTTTGGGAGAGGAGTCTGTGACATCCAGGGCCACCATTCTGCTCAGTCAGCAGCCCCCTCCCACACAAATGCCACCTATCCGGCAGCGAAACAAGGAGGATAAAACCAAAAGAATTTTGTCTAATCTGTGAAAATAAAACCCACAGTGCCACCCTAACCATCCACGTAAATTCTCGGTTTCCAATCTTTACCCATATTTAATTAAAAAAATAGTTTGCTGCTATGTTGGCAATTTAAAAAGTCCCTTAAATGACTGTAAAAAAGAAAAATGCTCCCTCACGCTCAGCAGGGCTGTCTTGCTGAAGAAGATAATCCATTTAGGAACAACTGTAACTGTTCTTGGAAAGAAAACAGGAATTTCCTTGAGAGATTTCCACCTCATTCTCAAAACTTCAAAGTTTCAGCAACAAGGCTACTACTTTTCTTCATTGCAGTACCCATGAGTCTTGCTTTAACATGAAGAAAAAGGAGAAGGAAATGGCAAAGTGAAAAGAATCCCCCTCAGTTCAAAGAGAACTTTAAATTTATCTTCTGTCAATAAGTGTAAAAGAAAGCAGACAAATTATTTTATACTTTTTTTAATGCCTTCAAATTGTGATCAGGCAGTCTAAATGCTAAAGTCTGCTACTAGCAATGAACATGGGACAAGAAAAAGGACTCATCTTCCCTGGGAGGGCTGGCTGCTTTTCTAGTGGTACTTAGGAAGCCACTCCTGACCAGAAGCTCACCAGGGTATTTCTTGGCTGACAAGGCTGCTGCAAATTGAATTAGAATAATGCTAAATGAGGGGGAATCCCTTTGGTTGCATTGCTAACAGAAGCTAAAAGAAAATTATCTATTTACACCTTCATACAACATCCTCTCAAATCATCTGAGCACGAAGGTAATCAGCATTTGCCAGTGATCACTGCATAGCATGACTCGTGGCAACCTCACATTGGCCTCATGGGTTATATCGTATGCTTCAGAGAAAAAACAATTATCACTGCAAGCCTAAACAAGTTGAATAAATAGAAGATGTGACCAAGCATCTGCACTGTTGTCCAGTAGGTTTATGAAAGCAGAGTAATTGTTACTGTCGGACCTTGGAGGCATAGAAAATGAAGACAAAAATGCACAGAGGTAATTTGATACAAGACATTTCATATGCAAAGCAGAGCAATGGTGAGTGATTCAAGGTGCAGATGCCTCTAGCCAGTAAAATCTTCCTATTTTGCTGATTTGTACCCATTGTGAGCTATCACCACAGGGACTTTTCATAAGAGTTGATTCTCCAAGGCAAAAATTCCGGTAGACCAGCTTACATAAATATTGGGACATAACATTTATCTTTCTGTTGCATGCAGCAATGAGAAACCCCATCCCACCACACCACAGTGCTTGAGAGACAAGAATTAAGAGGGAAATATTGTGAAGAAGTGGGTCAGATAAGAGATAAGCAGAGCACAGAACACATTTCCTGCTGGCAGGGAAGGCACACAACAGGGCAGGAGCTCCAGATCACTAGGCTCCTTTCCAGCTCTGTCCATCCAGCTCTCTTTGGGGTGGTGAAAAATCTGTCAGTTGCCTTCTCCATGAGTTAGCTTCCATATCCATAAAATGGAAACAGGGCTACCTATTTCCTTTGTAAAGCTCTTTGAGATTTATAATTCTGTACTCTGCAAAGTTTCTACTTTGCCGTGCGTACGTGCCACATGCATAGCTTACAAAGGATTTTCTGAAATGAACTGTTCCTGTTGTTATTAATATACTTCATGCAGGGTGGGGAGCGACTAATTAGATTACAGCCTTTCAGAAAAGGACCTGGTGATTACAGAGAATCATAAATGCAGGGTAAGCCAGGATAACTCCTCCTGTAAAACAAACCAAACCAAAACCAAGAGAAAGAAAAACTCTCATGCTGCCCAGCCTGGAAAGCAGAGACAGGAGCATAGGCTGCAAGATGCATTAAGTCATCTTTTCACTGCTGTCAACAGCTTGCGTGGCCCCAGCTGACAGAGAAAAGGTGACGTGCCTCCAGAAGTATGTAGGGCAATTTAGTTTCTAGAGAAAGCCCAAGTGAGGCCACGTTATACACCAGGGGAATAGGAAAAGTCCTTGAACCAGCCAGCCCTGCAGTTCCACGCTGGCCGGCTGGCTGTGCGTTATACCACTGAGGTGGCCAAGAGGATGCAGTTGGGATTAGCCAGCCCAGTACTGCTGCACAACTGATGGGCAGGACATCTGGCTGCCCTGGCAGTGAACAGCCAGCTACAGGTGTTATCCCACCCAAGACAGTCTCCATGGCTCTGGAAATAAAGCCATGTGCCAGGGATGGCATGCTCCTACTTAGCCCTGCAACAGCTATGACACCAAGAAGGAACTGTGAAAAGCAAAGTAATGAGCTCTCTCCTACCCCTCCATATCCCCTATCTGACCTTAACACGGATCCCATTTCCTGCAAGACAGCCTTTAAGGTTCTGTAAGTAAAACACTGGGTCAAAACACTTTCTTACACTTCTATGAGACCTGCTGTATAAAGCAGTGAAGACATGGGTCCCTCTCCTACTTTGTCAGTGCTTTAGTCTCCTCCCTCCCCTGCTCCAGCAGTATTTCCTTAGGCTCAGCTGGAAGGGTTGTAAATAGAAGCAGGTCGGGATGTGCAAGCTATTCAATATTTGCACCGAAAGAGGTCAGGTGCCTAGGGAACCAAAAGGCCCATTTTCCCCTGGAAAAGGAGCATTAGCACTTTCTTAACAAGACTGTACCCAGTTAAATTTAGCAACTCGGCATACACATTGCACAAGGTCACACTGGCTTTTCAGAAGCCTATCTGACTTTGACATCGTCGCACCTCATTTCTTTTTCATATATTTGCGATAAACCAATTTGTCATTCATGCTTGAATATCTATCCTCTGAGTCATGTCTAGGCACAAGGATTTTTTAAGACTGGCGTCTGGAGGCATGAACAAAAAGGCCATTAATGGCAGTGGAAGCTATGGACAGTCAGAGGTTTAACTCACCCAGTTTATGAAAGTAATTTGTTTTCAGGTTATTTGCGATGGTGGTGGATATCAGACTCACATTGCAAATAAGAAGAAAGAAAAAAAATCAGAGACTTGAGAACCAGGCTAAAAACAAAGCCACAAATGAATAACTGTGGAAAACATTACTGAAAATATTGTATAACCTCCTTCCCAGAATGGATAAACCCATGAAAAAGAGGCCAGGTCTGGAGACTAGTTCTCTAGCAGTCTCTTTTTCTCATTTCCCCATTTTTTCTTAATACTTCATATTCACCAAGTGCAATATTAGATTATGACTGGCATTTCTCTTATGTGGCTTATATTAGAGAGGGGCCCAAGCAAGAGCCAGTTGGAAGGAGAAAGGGAAAATATTTCCCAAAATTTTTCATTAAAAAAGTATCTGCTATGAAATCCACATCTGGATTTTGCTGCTAAGACTTACCTCTCTTACTTATTTCAATCTCTTTTATTATTTTTGCATATCTATTATTGAGTTTTCCTTATGCATACACCATTACATATACTCAGGTTCCCAGATAATCTTGCAGCCAATAAAATCCTTCTCTATCTAAAACCAAATTACTGACCCCAGTCACCTCCAGCTTACCCAGTCTTGAAGTCATCAATTAACCTGGATACTGCATTACACTCAGTTTTTCTAAGTTAAATGATGCCTTTCTACATGTTGTTGGGTGGATAAACTGTTTCTCAGTGATCGTGTCATTTTACTAATGAACAAAAAGAAATAAAACATGTTTGCATAACAGTTAATTTTTTTCCCAAATTTTAAGGTCCTTTATGCTGTTTTATAACCTAACATTTTAGAATGGAAGGTACTACAAAAATTTAATCATACGTATGAGAATACTATGTACACATATACACATATATTATTTATATGGCCATATATAACTCAAATTAAATGAATGAGTTTCAGCACTATCGCTTATACAATATTATCAGGTTTTTGTAGATTTTTTTCCTCTGAATTTTCCATGAGACTGACAGTGATTGAAAACAACTGCACCACCAAGGTCTCCTTGTTAATGGATGTGTCAAAATCCCAGAGGTAAAAGTAGTGACTGCAGCTCTGTACATTGCACTGCATTTCTCTTCCATTTCACAGCACAGAGCTCAAGTTATTTTTTAAGCCATATGGTTTTGCTATACTTGCAACCTACAGCCAACACTATACTTTCAAGAGCATGAGTAGGCATTTACATACATAGAATACAAAACTCAACCTTAAAGTACTCATTTACATATATATCTTTACACACATATGTGAGATTTATGTATAATGGATGTACTTAAGAAGCCCCTTCTGATCCTTGAAATATTGGCACCTCCAGTACTATGCTCCATGTTTGAGTAGAGGCAGGTATTTCTCTATTCCCTGCTCCTTCCACGTACTACTGGAAGGCATAAACTGGTCTATATAAGCATTATGTATTTATAATATATAGTACATTTATACCCAGAGAAGTACTCCCCATGCATCCATTTTGAGCAGCCCGTGCACAGATTGACTGCATACATCACTGGTGCAATCTCATAAATCAGTCACCTCTAAATTGAATCTCCACTGCCACAAGCATCTTGTATGAAGATGTTATAACTCAGCAACAGTACAATAACCACCTCTCATGACCTACTAAAAATTGCATGCTCCTATTTGTGACCCTACTGCCTTAAAAGACCAAGGTGCACAAAGTTGCTGTGCTCAGTTGTACCCTTGTGCTTGGAGATGAGCAGCCAGGGTGTAACTGGTAGCCAACCAAAGCTGCATATGCTCAGACACAACCAGCACTGGCACCTCCCTGGATGATCTTCCTCTGCATGAGGAACAAAAATTGCAGACACCTTCAGTCAATTCAGCCAGGGAGCTTAGCTGGGGACTGCCTCAGTACCCACTGATGCAGCTGCTGCCTCCATCCCCACTCCTGCATGCTGCCCAAGGCTTATGCATAGCCTTGAAGAGGACACAAAGCTTGGAAGCCACTGTGGATACCAGCTGGAGAAGGCCAAGCCAGACTCCTAAGCTGTTCCACATCACACACTGCTGGCTACATTTTACTTGTTCTGTAAGACAAAGATAGATAAATAATGAGAGCTGTTGAGACACTACCTTTAATTCAGATAAAGCATTACAGACTCTATGGACAGGCTCAGCCGTACTGAGGTACAGCAATACAACCAACAAGAACAATTAAGAGGGGGCCCTTCCCAAGACTAAGTGCTGCACAGACAGGACATGGGCAACATATTTAGTTTGGTTGGGCATTTGCTTTCAGCAGGCCAGGGAGCAGGGTCACACAGCACCGATGCAGCACAGAGAATATACACTGGGGAAGAGAAATACAAGGCTGTAAAACACATCATGGAGTCCAGCTGGCACCACATCAACTAGGAGAACGGAGCTCAAAGGGTTTAAGAAGCCAGAGGAAAGCTGTGAAGTGTTTACTGAGGGGTTCAATGTCATTGTCATTTCTCTTTTGTACAGCTCTGTTATTGAGATGCTGCAACATGGGTCATTTTTATATTTCATGGCTTTTCTGAAAGGGTTATTTCTATTTTGCTCCTTTTTCCTGAACTACATCAACATGAATTTCAGCATTAATTCCCACTGATTACCTGATCTGCAGATGGTTATGCACATAAATATCTGTGCACGCCAATCATGTAGTTTCAAGGGAATTATTCAAATATATAAAGAAGAGCAGAAAGGTAACAGCAAACATGATAACAGAAAATAACAAAAAATATATCCTGTCCAATACTCTTTAAAAAATAAATACAGGTTAAAAGGTACAGTGGTAGAAACATTCCTGAATTTATTAATGAAGTGTGATGCTGCACGATGTTTTATTTCTTACTGTTACTTTAATTAAGGGAATAAGTTAGTTAAACAAATGAGTAGTACACAAAAGAAAACTAAAAAAACCTGAAATACTGGTATTCGTGTTTCCTCCAATGTCATCCACAAGACTACTGCCCTGTAAGTCCTCCTCAAACACCTTGAGACTAATTTGCCTATAAAGCTGAGACTTATTTTCCTCATGAGAAAGAGTAATTTCATTCTGGAAGCAACGTGCTACACAAGCAAACCCAGAAGCAGGCGATGGAAAGGCTGCGCGTGTACGCAGGGCGGGAGCACAGATGCTGCAGAGGCTGAGGAGAAAGATGGGGGCACTGCTCCCATCTGAACGTCTGGTCCCCAGCGAGACACACCCAGAGCCCCTGTCAGCAGACAACCCACATTTCCTGACAGACGTGTCAGCATTTCACACAATTGAAACTCCTCCACGCAGAGAGTCCAGCAACAGAATCAGGGCCAGAACACATACTTATTGTGTTTTTAAAACATGGATGGATGTGAGGAGACACTGTGAAGAGGGATGGGGGAGAGGTTCTCCTTCTTTCACTCATCATTCCCAAAATAACTTGAAGAGATGAAGTACTACAAAAATGAGGGGGAAGAGGTGCTGCTGGCAAGCCCACTGTCAAGGCCCAGTGCAAGGGCAGCTTCGGACTCAGCTGAACACAGCTCTGTGAAACCTGGGATACATTGGCCTGCAGGGGTAGGGGAGGGTGAGTGGGTAAATCCTGTTTAGGGAAGCAACCTTTTCTATGCCTAGCATGGGATTCAGAAATTAGACCCTTTTGTTTTTGGAAAGAAGTAATTCTAACTGGCTCCATGCCTGTTACAAATGAAAGGCTGATGAAAGAAGGAAAAGGCTTAACATGTATATTAAATTTAAATATAGACATTTGACATTTGTAAAAAATTAATCTGCAGTATTTAACTGCAGAGCTGTACAAATTGGTGCTTTCTGTTTACATAGGCAGCTTATTCAGTCAATTCTCATAGTTCAGTGGAAATTGTATTTTAGCATTTAACTCTTTTAAGCTTATTTTTCTGTGACAGAGAGGAAGGGTCCAGGGAACAAAGTGTAGATTACACTTGGAGCAGATATCCTACAAACATGTCTGGAACGGTTTAACAAACTCATAAACTGACAGCAGCCACAATGCAATAGCTTTCGTACAGAAAGGGCTGTGAGGAAAAAAGGAAACAAAAAAGGTCATTTTAAGAACACTTCTGTGCCTCCCAGATGGCAAGCTACTGCAGAGCTGTTGGCTAAACCAGGGATGCTTCACAAGCAAATGAGAGTCGCACACCCTCTTGTCCCACTGGCCCAGTCACCAGTCCCACAACAGCAGGACTCCAGAGGCAGCTCTGTGCCGCCAGCACACAGCCTGGGCAGGCTCCGGATCTCCTGTCCCGGCCACCACCCTGTGCTGGCCCTGCTGGAGCCTGGCCCTGCCCTGCTGGCAGGAGTGAGCAGCTTCAGTTCCTGCTTCAGATTTAAAAATTAAAAATTAAAAAAAAAAAAGTGAGCAAGAAAAGTGGTAGGTCTTAACAAGCAAGAAAGAAGCCCCAGTTTTGCCTTCCTCGCTCTGTAACCAAAGGTGGATTTTATATACGCTGGTGGAAACATAGCTGCAGCTCCACACCCTGCATCTCCCAAACACCAGCACAGGGTGCCATTTATCACTGTCCTGCACCATGATCAATCTAGCACGGTTTTGGCTGCTCATAAGTTTATCTCTCTAGATAACATACCGTGTAAGGGAGGGAGGGAGGGAAGGAGGAGCGGAGGTAAGGAGAAAAAGCAAGACACACTTCCATTTATCCCCATGGCAATCTTAACAGCATTGGGCAATCTGATACAAATTGGATTTTAAGATCTCAACAAACTTCCAAGAGTATTTGAGATGGCAACGTAAAGGTATTAATGTGCAAAAGAATTATGTCTCTCTTACTTTCCTTGAAGTAAATATAAATAGGAAAACTAACACCTTAAAACAGCAAACTTGCCTGTGAAACACTTGTTTCAAGGAGGTGCTCTGTAATGGCCTGCAAACAACTGGGCTTGCACAGTACTCATGTCATGTTGTCAGATGCACAAATCTCCACCATCAGTCAGGCTGATTAATATTTGAATAAAGCCCCTATCTCTACGTACACAGGAAAATATGTGCAAATGAGATACAGCAATGTAAGGGAGATTAAGAATCCAGTACAACATGAGATTAAAGATATTCCTTCTGCCTGGGTCTGAGGTCAACATCACTTGCTCTTGCTGAGATGTAAAAGCATCTCTCTCAACTCAAGAGTACTCTAAGGGTCCTCCAAGGTTTTTTGGTTGACTTTAGTTGCAGGAGATAACACAGGTCCCTTGGTCACCAGATAGTGGGTCATTTGGATTACTTTTGGCTTGAATACAATGCAAGCCAAATATCAGATGGAGACGTGATGATCTGACTGTCCTCCTGCTGGGAAATGCAACGTCTGGAGGAAAATTCCCAGGAGCCTAGGGTAGGGTGGTTCACCCCAGCACTTGCATGGGGGGACTGCACTGGTCAGTGGTGCTCACGGGATGGCAGGACACACTAAGCAGACCCAGCACCTCCATCATGGGGCTTCACGGTCTCAATGTTGCTGGGGCTTTCATCTATAAGAGCATGTGTGGTGTCTGGCCATGGCTGTCTTTGAAACACTGAGAGGCTGCCATCAGGTTTGCCAGCCTCGCTGATAGCAATGGAGCAAGACAGCCCAAAATGGCTTGGAGCCATCCAGGAGCCAACAGCTGGCAGCAGCTCTGGGTCACTGTCAAGCCCCAAGTTTGCCAGGAAAGTGCTTCTGTTTCTAATCCTGCTGCATCTCCTACACAGCACAGCAGTTCGAGCCAAAGTGCTAAAGTTAGGCTTGGGAGTGCCATTCCTCGAAAGCCTTATCCCTCTGACACAGCTCATCATCTGAAAAAGAGATTTTCTCAGTCAACTGGATCTGCTCTCAGTGCCTCTCTTTGAAAGAAGGCCAAGAGTAGGGATTCAGTGGAGATGAGGCCAAATACTCTGCCCTTCCTGCCAAAAAACATCAGCTATTGGTATTAGGCGCCTTTGCCAGCCGTTCACAGGACAAAAGCTGAAGCCCATCAGCCCAGATGAGCAGATCTGGATGTTCAGCCACAGCAGTTAGGAGCAGTTTAGCGGCACAAGACCAGGCAGGGGCAGCCCGGCAGAGCCAGGGCACACCTGAGGCTGAGGCACAGCTGCACGGGGCCCTGCGGGGGGCAGCACTGGTGTCCCACCACTGCCGCTTCCCTTTCCCTCCCTGTCTGTCCAGGCAAAGTGCTGGCATGCCTGTTTGTAACAGAAAAGGTCTTAAAACAACAAAAAAGCCCAGACAGTTCTGCTTTTTTGCTGCTTTGTTAATGACATGCTGGCCTCTAGTCCATTCAGTAAGATCCAAAGGAGGATACAAAGGTCATGTTAGAAGAACACAGTTCCCCCAACTTCAAAGAGAAATACAAAAACACTGGCAGATTATGGCTTAAGATTGCCTGTAAATTTCCTGGTGACACATACCACTCACTTCTCTGTATGGACCTGGCCCCTGCACACGGGTCAGCATTGCTGCTCTGCTCTGCAGCTCCCAACACTCTATAAAGATGCACTTCTTTCCTTCTACATTTTTTTTTATTTAATTGCTTTCATTTACCAGCATATCATGCTGGACATCCGACATACAAGAACCTTTCCAGACCAAGAAAGAACCATTGAGCCTGTTTCTTGATGTGAACAAGCTCATGAAAATGTTCAGGATCAGACTGGACAGGGCTCTGAGCAACCTGATCTAGTTGAAGGTGTTTCTGCTCATTTGCAGGGGAGTTGGAGCTAGACGACCTTTAATGGTCCCTTCCAACCCAAACCATTCTGACTCTGTGATTTAAATCAAAATATATACTTGAGGCAGAGCATCCTCAGCTAAAAGGCTGAGGCATAGCAATCACTTTGTCCCTGAAAAAGAGCAGCAAAGACTAAAACCACTCTGACATCAAACCGTCTGACAAGGACCTTTTTTATTCTTTTTTATTCATACATTCATGCCTACCACAGTTTCAAACTGTATTACACTCATGTTTGGTAAATAAAGAGCAATCAAACCTAGATCACTATCTGCACAGTTTAACAGTTGCATATCATAGCTAATCATACAGCTGTATATCATAGCTAATCATACAGAAGAAGTAAATTTTCAATTATTTTCTACGTAAATTATTTATCACACTCCATTTCAGTGCTTTGTCTTCCATGCAACTCTGATGTGTAATGGATGAAAAGCAAAATTTTGAAAATACTGGAGTATCTGGCAAGCCACCTCAGTCCTACTGACTTCAATAACACCTAAGTCAATTCTGTCACACTTAAATACACCTGAAATACATCTTTTACATAGTCCTAAAACTATACTTAAGAGTGGAAGCACAGTCCCATGGTCTGAACACAGGTTGTCAGTCCTAAACTGGTCCTGATGGCAACTCTGCAGAAGGGCTTTAGCAGTTTACTTCACTTCTCTGCCTGCAATTCTTGGCTGTGTGCAGAGGATAACAATAACAGGGTTTTATTGAGTATAAAGGGGTTCTGTAGGGATTAACATGTAAGAAGCACAGAGCAATCTAAGTGTTATATTTGATTAGGAGCAAGACTCAAACTCTGACACAGAGAATATCTAAGAAAATTAGGTTGTATAAAAATCACCATATGAAAAGCAGCTCTCTAACAGAAGAGCTGTTCTACCCAACCCTGCAAGACCATCCCAAGTGAAAACCATCAAGCCATGATCTGGCATTTCTACATAAGATTTTCTCCTCCTCTGTATCTCTTTTTTTACCCCCCATGTGATTAACAGCTTTATTAATTTAACTACTCCTTACTTAAGAGGATTCCACCAGCTTACTGGTAGGATCCTGGATAGGCAGTGCAGACTGTGCTGTACACAGAAAGGCAATCTGAGCTCATCCCGATATAACAACTTCACACAGTACTTAACTGAATCGAAGACACACAATAAAAGTATTCTTCCTAAACTAATCAAACTATTTAAACGTCAGCCTCAGCCCAGATCCATGATGTATGGTGTTCAGCTGGCAGGGAATCAATTCAAACAACATCTCCCTAAACCTCCCTAATTCAGGGAGTCTGACCCATGCTTCCCCCTGTCTTCCTCCTTGGTTCTCAGTGCTGCCTGCCCATGTAAAGCCTGAGCAAGCAGGTATCTTGGCACCAAAGCACAAAGCAGAGGCTTCTCAACCCCCTCCCCTGCAGGGCTCTCACTAACACTAGCAATAATAGTTGCAAAAGAAAAATTAATAAGATCACTCTGGGATGCAACATGCTCAAGTCAACTGCTCAACAACCAACCCATAAATAAATACAAGGAAAAAACTAAGGAAAAAAACCCGGATAAAACACGTGGCCAAGTGGGAATGGGCTGGGGTGTGCTAGCAAAGCAGCACATACCACAAGTCAGACTGATTACTCAGCAAGCAGGAAGCTGGTGTCATGATCTGACTCACACTTCTGAAGTCACTCTGTGATGACTACAGTATCCACAGCCTGAGATGGCTCAGATTGCTCCTAAAGAGGTAATGCCAAAACTATGAACAGCTAGTTTACAAGTTCATGGGAACTGCATGACTTTTTTTACTTGAAAAACATTCTTACCCCCTCTGAAAAATGTTCGTCTCTCACAGAGAGCTCCAAGGACACTGCCCCCAGTACGATGCAGGCGTTAGTTGTTCCAAGCCCTGTGAAGGCTTTCCTTGGTGACTACATTCACACGATATGAAGAATTTTTATTTTCTTTGAAGCAAAGTTTTCATAAAACTTTTTTTAGGTATTAACGATACTTTTAGTAACTGTTCCTCTCCCCTCCAGTCTCATTTTTCTGAAAGGCTATAATACCTTCTAGCACAAGCAGTAAACCCGGCACCAGACAAGGCATGCAATAGCCCAACTCTTGGCCCAGCCCCAGCCCCTAAGTCCCCCCAGCTCCTCCCCGCTGCTCAGGCAGTGCTGCTCTCACCTACTGCCTGCGACAGCCCATTTTATCCATCCTACCCTAATTAATCCACAGCTCTTCTCCAGCCTGATTTCAACAGTAAGGACACAGGGAGTACAATCACTGTGCTTGCAAGAGCTTTGTCCCCACTTTTTAGCACTAAAAAGGAGCAAAGCTCAGGGGTAGGTTTGCCTGATGACTCAGCTTACCACTCCATCATCCCCAAGAACTTGGCTTCCCGCTCTGCTTTCTCTTGGGCCAGAAGCTCATGAGCAGTATTCCATCTGGCTGCGTGTGCAGTGCTGCTCACACGGTTCAGGGAGGTTCCTTCTGGACCGCAAAGGATGTCAGCTACTGTGCCAAGAAAAAAACTCCCAAACTTCCCATTCCCCAGAGAAGCTGTGGGGAGGAAAAGGCAGGCATTCTTTGACCATTCAACAAGGAGGAGATGGGGCAGAGTAACATCTCAGTGCATACCAGAAGGACCAGCTCATGCCAGCAGCGTCCCATGTGCAACTCTGTTTCACCCCTTTTGGCGGATTTGGTCTACCAGGCATGACCTTCCCCATCAGTTTTTCTCTGTACTTTGAGTCTGAGTCTCAGCACCCAGTCTCCTTTCCCTCCAGGATGTATATCCTCACCCTCTTGGCTTTTCAGGTATCTTGGCTGGTGAGACATTCTGGACTTGTTCACTGTCCCCCTACAGAAACTTTTTATTTCCGTGTTCCAAGAGATTTCCATGGAAATGTTCCTGCAACCAGAGATTCCATCCTCAGAACAACACGTATTTATTCTGGTGACAGTGATCCTTCCCGCACTCACCAACCCCTGCATGCTCAGTCTTCTGCAGGAAGTCCTGAAATAGGCTCTTGCATACAGAGCAGTCATGTCTTATTCTCCTCCAAATTTTTCTGTTTCCTTTTCAGGGTAACACTGGCCCTTAATTATCTTTTCTTTGTCCTTCCCACTCTTCTAACATTACTCACACACAAGCTGAAGGACACCTACAACCTCCACCACACAAGCATCCCGCAGTATTTACAACAGTTTCCTCCTATCAATTTTGACCACAATGATTTCTTACTCATGAGGAAGTGTGAATTCATAAGGAACATACCAGAATGTCTCTCTGGGGTATAATTTTGCTTATTAATTAGTTTAGGATTACAAATAGCATCCATGAGGTTCGGCTGAAACATCCCTCCGTTCTGTAACAGGAAATCCTCCCTGGCTGATGTCTGAAGCTATTGCTGAAGTCAGATAAGATGCTATCACTCTCTTCTGGCCCTCTAGGTAGGAAAGATGATGTAAAGATGTGAGCCAAGGGAACCTTTTCCCACGTGCAGCAGCACAAAGATGCTACATACTCTGAAGGTTCTCAGTGAAGGTGCTTATGGACTAAATTGTTTATCTACTTGCAAGCAGAAAGGACTCGAGGGATTTTCCCTTTGCCACTCCCATCTCCAGAGAAAAACCTTCCTTCTCTACCCTCATCCTTATTTGAAAAGATACACAGAATGAAAGCTGCCAGATGGAAAACACAAGGGAAACACGAGGCATAAAATAGGATATCACATAAGACTAACAAATGGGAGAAAGAAAACACATTTTTTTTCACGGTGTGGTATGATCTTGGCCAAATAATCATAGCAGGATTTGTGCAGGTTCATAACCTGCTTTAATAAACAACAGACTTTGCTCCAGAAGAGAAAATGTCCCTAATAATTAACTTTCAAGTTGCTCTGTGGGATTTTCTGATGATCCCGTGCTGCCATTTGGCATCTCTGCATGAGACTTTCTGAGCCTGACTCACATCTCATTATAGAGTTCCCTTGCACCACTATAATGTAATCAACTCCAATAAACTTACTCGTGATTTACATCATCCCCAGCAAGAAAAGAGTTGAGCCCTCCATCAGTTCCTCATTCTTAAGCAAAAGTTATTTTTTAATTTGGCTAAATTGTGTTCAGCACAGCTTCTCTGTTAGAAATGTAGACATATGGAAAGCTAATGCAAAGATTTTTTTATTATAGGGAAAGAAACAGATTGATTAAAGACATTTATAGGATGTTCTCTTCATTATGAACACTACCAACACTGCACAAGAAAGACACGCACAAATCCATATGAAAATTATCTACATACATGCACAAACCCCTGCATTTCCACACTGACAGAACCATTGCTATTTCAAACTCTTCGGTGCTTTTTATGTGTCCTTAAATACCCCACTCCCCTGTATTTTTAACTCAGGGTTCACATAAATATGCTTTCCTCCTTTTTACATTTAACAGTCATTAAAAAAAACACAATTAAAAAGAAGACACTTTAGAAGAAAGCATTGACCATTCTGCAGCATCAGGGAGAACAGCAGGAATTCTGCAACAGCACTAGCAGGCAGAGATGCTCTGTCCACCCCAAGACGTCTCTGCATGATGCCCCTGCTAACATTCTCTCCAGCCAGGCAGGACTCCTACCCTAAGTGCTATTCCCCATCCCAGATTTCCGTGGGAAGGGGCATGCCAAGTGCACACTGGGGCCCCACCAGTGGCAGGCTCTGCAGCCCCAGCAGCCTGACCTACTCCTGAAGCTGGCCTAGCAGGGACTCTGTGCCTCCGGAGCACAGCTCTTCCTAACTGGGGACAATAAAAATACTGAAGACTGTCAAGTATTCAGAAAAATGTGCATTCAGTCTCCAGAAGACTGGGTGTTCATTTCTCCTACCAAATTGACCTGACCTCTGAGGAGACAGCTACTGAGAGTGATACTGCCGTGTGACCCCAACACCAGCTTTACGTGAGGGGCAGGTGCCTGACATGAATTAAACTTGATTGGTTTTACAGCAATGAGATTTGAACTTAGACCAACAGACTAGGAACAAGCTCCCTGATTTTCCCCCTGGCTCAGTTGTTTATGCATTTTCTGCCTCGTGTCTCCAAAAAGAGTAACCAGCTTCAAGTGCACTTGCACAGGCATTATGAATAGGAATAACGCCTTAAGCAGCTGCTAGTCATTCAATTCTTTGAGGATTATGAGTCTCGCTTCAGTGATCTCTTCTTTAACCTACCCATATAAACCAGCTGTGCGTTAGCCCTCCCCATTTATGGTCACTGACACTTCTCGGGTAGTGTTTAGATCTAAACCCAGGTTGTATAAACAGTACAATGCAGGCTGCATTGTGATTTCTTTCATACACACAAGCCCTGGCTTCTTTCTTTTCATAATTTAAAAAAAGGCTCTCCATTATTTCATCCTTATTTGCTTTTCAAATAAGAAGGCAAGGCACTTCTAGCATGGAAGGAGATCTGCACTGGAAAAGATTAAGAGGGATAATAAGCACAAAGGCCACTTATGCACCCATGACCCACAGTGAGGGGACAGAAGCTGGAGAGAAGAAAAACAGGAAAATGGAGGAGTTAAACTGTGTGCCTTAGAGCTGATGCTGCTGGTCCTGCTTCCCTCCAGCTCAGCTTCTGTTCCCCTTCATTGCATCTGCAGAAACAGCATTTGAGAACTGCTGTCTGATGCAAGTATTGCTACCTGTATTCAAACCAATGGTTAAAGCATACAGGTGCCACTGTCCTCCAGCTGCAGAGCCAGAGCCACTGCCAAGGACCTCCCAGAGATTCCTCTTTAGCTTGAGGAATAGAAAGCAGTAGTTTGCAGCTGAAAATGTTGGACCATCTAGGTATTTTGGTAATGACTTTCCCAACAGTTTATCCTCTAGTCTATTCTGAAGCTTGACAATGTACTCCAGAAGTCTCAGCTAAACAAATGTTTTAAAGCATCATGTGCTTCCATACTGTGATGGTGAACATTGCCATTTATTTTGGGGTCCTTGGTTTTGGCCTGAGATTCCTTTTTTCTGTCCTATTAGTTTGTGGTGTTCTCCAGCCCAGAAATGTCTACTTTTCAGGAAGGTCGGATGTGAAGTGCTTTAAAGTCTTCTCTATTATAGTTTGGCATGCAATCATTAAAAGACAAAAAAAAAAAAAAGGTTAAAAAAACCCCAAAACAGAAGAGAACTCTGGAATATGCAAAAAGCTCTATGAAAAGAACACCAAAACTCCACAATCTAAAAAATGGTGTCAGGTGCATGTTTCTGGAAGGCACATGAGGCTGCAGGAGCATGAAACCACAAGCCTTAGAAAGTGACTCCCAGGCTTTCACAGAGAGGAATTCATGTCCTCCTCTG
Organism: Atrichornis clamosus; assembly: GCA_013400975.1. Lineage (NCBI taxonomy): Eukaryota > Metazoa > Chordata > Aves > Passeriformes > Menuridae > Atrichornis > Atrichornis clamosus. Next base: position 55,513 of record WBMZ01006051.1, read on the forward strand.
TTTAGTCAGAGCAAGCTAGCACTAATTTTATACCAAAGAATGCAGCCTCATCTTACACTCCTCAGTAAAAAAGAACAAGCCACCAACAAACCAAAACAAAACAGAGCATGCCTAAGATGCTTCTGCTCCTGTCTAGACCTATGCAGGCAAAGGGATTAATTAGCTGCTCTTTGCCCAAGCTGTGAACCATCCCCAGCAGTCAATGGTGGAGGGGGATGCAGAGCCTGCAGCTATGTGGTGCCTGCAGGGGCAAGAGCCTTGTTTAAAACAGTGAGTGCTGCTTTGTGGCTCCACATTTGCTCTCAGGACACTCATCAGGCTGTCCTTCCCCACCATCATAACTCCTTCCTCTGCAGTGCTGCTTTGGTACAGAAAACATCCAAACTGGCATGAAGAGAAGCAAGCTGGCCATCATTCCTGGCAGGGTCCATGTATCTCACTTGATCAGGGCACATAATCTTTGAAGCTGTTGGCTTCTTCTCCAGGTTAAGCGGCTGCCCTGCTGGCAGGGGGATATTCCGGGAATGGGGCAAGGGATGCACTGGCCATTTCCACACTAACCCCATGAGGATTCCCACTTCAAGCTAAAGCATCTGAGTGGTTTAACATTTAACGCGCTTAAGCATTTACATTGAAACGTGTTTCGTTATAATTGCAAACTGGTCTCAGTAAGATAAGGCTATTGGGATTAGACTGCCCAAGTGATCTTATCCATTTAACCAGCTATTAGCAATAGCTTTACTAAATGTAGGGCCAGAAAGCAGCCAGGCCAGCCAGGGTAGAGGAGCCTCTCCATCAGACCTGACCATCCACCACGGCAGACTGAGCACTCAGAGTTCATCAGGACAGAGAGGCAAAGCACAAATGTAAATAAAAGCCCTTACTATAAAATTATACCAGTAACTATTTCAATGCATATCAGGAGCTCTCGAGCTTGTTTTAAGATCTGGGAAGCAGTGGGGTAGGAGGAGGGTTGAGGAAGCTTGGCAGCATATTACAAAGTGACTATATTAAAGCCTGTTGGAGAGGTGACTGGGGATTTCTCATGATTGTACAAGAAACCCTTGTAAACAGAAAAACTCACAATGATTCAGAGATATCTGACTTTAAAAAAATGTCTTAGCTTCAGCCCATAGTGGAAATTTCTGTTCAGAGAAACATCTGTGTTGATTTAGGTATCAGTGAAACCTAACATGTTCTCTAAGTAGCAGCACTTCAGTAACAAAAATCACAAAAAAGGGCAAAAAAAGCTCCCATCACCTTGTACTGGATCTGTATCTCAGTTGCACAGACACAAATGTAGAGAAAACAGTGCTGACTTCAAAAGGAACACCACTCCAGACTTACACTGGGCTCAGAAATTAGCACCTGCCCTTCTACCCTCAGCCCAAAAAGCAAGCAAAACACAAGCAGCAGGGAATCTCCAGTCGCAAGGGCATCAAGTCATAAGCCAGCAGTGTGGCTGTAGGCAGACGGGACACAGCAGCGAGCACAGAGCCAGGCACAGTGTGGAAAATGTGGAAATGGCTGAGCCTGTGCTTTCCACCACCAGCTTTTCTCCTGATGCCTGGACTCTGTTACACCCGCATTGTTGGCTCCCATACACGATACATTTTAAGCATGGCACACCAAATATTTGAGATCCAGTCCAATCCTCCTCCCAGTCAGTCATTGTCCAACACGAAACTACACCACTCAATTAATTAAATAACCTGAAGGAAGTTTCTAAGAGACTGTCATGCATATTCAGTCAGAGCAGCAGAGGAACTTGAAAGGCTAATATTCCTGACTGTCTTAGGTTAACATCCCTGAACTTTCTGCTCATTAAAAATTGGCTGTTGCCAACAAAAAAACCTTACAGAGATAGGTACAATTCCAATACCACAAATGCCAGGCAGTAAAGAGTAAACAGAAAGTTTCAGGAGTATCAGGTATTGAATCAAAGCTAAGTTTTAATATCAAACATATCAAAAGGAGAATATCCGCTCCTTAGCAGCATTAGTGGGGAAGGAAACAAAGACAGTCTTCCAGGGATGGGGGTCCCCACTGGGCTCAGCAGAAGCCATCTGCAAGTTCACATACTGAGAAGCCAACTACAGCATGGCTAAAACTGTGACTTGAATGTGAAATGAAAAAAATGTAATTAAAATGGTCTCTCTCAGCTGACAGCTGTAGACAGCCACCTTCCTGATGTGACAACCTCCGTGACAGCAACAATCCACAAGCCAAGAGTAAGACGAAGGAAAGCAGTATATAAAAGTAACGTAATTATATAATGCTCTCTGTGTTAGAAAAAAGCTTTTTGTGATCAATAATTAATCCTGGAAGAGAAGGGAGGGTTGTTACATCTGTGTGCTCAACAAAGAGGTCAGACAGACATCTGACTCTGATGTCAGCTACACTAAGGTAAACCAAGATCATTTCTGGAGATTTTGGTCAAGTTACGCACAGTTCACAGTAGATATGTGGTAACAAACACAGAAGGCTGCACAAGGATGCACAGGGATCCTGATCTGGGAGTTTCTGGCCCAAATACTTAGTACATCAGGTCACACTGCACCACTGGTTCACAGAGCAGCACAGAGTTATTTTACGCTTTGGATGGCATGTCTCTCACTGGGTACCTGGAAGTTAATCAGTGTGGGTATGGAAATATTTCCAACTGCCCCCCACGAAGGATGCCAGTGTCCTCACCAGTGAACTACGAACCACAGCTGGACTCCGAGTGCACACATTTCCCCAGACAAGGGGCAGTGGCAGCACGACAGACTGATGCCGACCATGCTGAGCAGCAGACTCCCTCAAGGGCCTGGGCAATCAAACACAGAGGACATCTGCTGTGTCGTAAGACCTCCAAGCTGTGAACAAGCTCAATCCTTTGCCCTCTTCCCCTTCTCCCCCTCATTTAGCAGTTACTAAGCATTTTCTACGTGCTGCTTTCATTACTTCAGCTATCACAGAGAGCTTTTCCCACACGTTGCAGTTTACAACAGCAGCCAAAGTGACTTTGGACTATCTGCATACTAATTTATAATTAAAAACGGGGGAAAAAAAATCCCAACAGGGTAATTTTACATTCCAGCAATCTTTTTTCCCTGGTAAAGTTAACAGGTAATGCTATAAATCCTCATTTCCTTTTACACTGATAAACAACGTCAGAGCCTTGCTCTATGGAACAGGAGTGCCTCGAAATCCATTGATTTTCTGTCCACGCCTGCCCAAAATAAGCATGGGGGCTTGGCAGTGGGAGTGCAACGCCTCTCTTCTGCACCAGCAATCCAGCAAAAAGCCTCCCTGAGCCCAGCAGCAACCAGAACACAGCGAAGAGCCTGAAGAACTATGCATCATGTCTGGCTGGTTGGGGATCTCCAGCCAGGCTGACGCTTTTACAGCTGGGTCAGCCCAGGAGGTGAAAGGGCAGGGGGAGAGGGGACATGTTCAAAGTAAGCCCCCAGTGAGCCTTAGACTCCTTCCTCCAGATACACAGTTGCCTCCAGGATGTAAACAGAAAGAACTGCTAGCCTGTCTGGCTTGGCTGGTGATTTAGACACATTATTTGACTTCAGAGCATTTCAATAGCATTGTCTGGCAACAGGTAAATCTTACCCACCGTGGGAAAGTCCAAAAAACTAAAAAGGACAAGGAGGATCAGGGGTTAATGTCTGCTGGTGCTGTTAATAACACAAGGGTGCTTTAAAATTCCTGACTTAACTACTCTCTACTTGTGTTTGCCTCTCTGCAAAGACAGACACTAATTAGCTCTGACTAATTAATGAAAAAATCTAATTAGCAACCCTCCCAACTTTGGATGACCTCTCTTCCCAGTGCTTGCTGCTGCACCCCTGAGCACCCATAAACTGCTTCCTTGGTGCAAAGGGAAAGGAGGAAGGGTAACAAAAGGGTGAGTGGCAATAGTCGCCATGGATCAAAAGGCAAGATTAGTTTGGTAGCCTTCACCACCAGTATGAAAAGGAAAAGACTGGCTGAAGATAACAGGAACTAAGGTACTAGACACCCAACAGCTGGCTCTTGCCTCATCCCCTCTGTCCTGAGACCAGACAGCCCCACCATTTGCACCATAGTCCACCTCCAGCAAAGCCCGTGAAGGACTCCACCATCCACCAACAGTTGTGTGGCACTGTGTATCCTCTTACATCTTCCTGATCCTTGCCTGACCCCACTGCCTCAGAAGGTAGAGAAAAAGGAATCAAGACATAGGCAAGGATCAGGCCAAACTCCAGGTGTCCTGCCCCAGCAGAAGGAGGCACAGGGTGCACTGCACTCTGCAAAGTGGGATCCTTTCTGGTGGGACTCAGCAAAATAAAGGCTCCCAGAACACAAGCACTCCAACTTGCCTGATGGCCATATGAGATTTGTATTTTGAGAGCAGCAGTGGCAAGCAACACAAACGTTCTTCCTACAGATTTGGGATAAAAGTGAAGCATTTACTTTGGTGTGGAAGTCTGAGCTATTCTTCCTTAAAATTTCCTCAGTAAAAGGTATTTATTTGCAGTACAGGACATTTGAAGAGCTTATATTGGCCAATAACATTGACACTGTGGTATCAGACAGTGCATACTGAGGCCTCACTATCAATTTGGTGAATTTCAAAATATTTTTACTGGAATCAGCTCCTCCCACCCTATTTTTTCCCTTCCGAACAAAATGGGATTAGCAATCCATTTCCTGGCTGAATTAAAAGCCCAAATTACTGATAAATGTGTATGTTTGGAAGACTTCAGCCTCAACTCCCAGCTAAAATAAATTTGAAGACATCATTAACATTGAATGCATTGATCTATCCATTTATCCAGTAAGATGATGTTTTAATATACCCAGGACAAACAGTAATTCATGTGCAAACATATTTGAATTGAAAAATGAAAGTCAACCATGAATTATTCCACTATCCATCATATTTACAAAAGCTGCTATGGCCATTTCTAGCTGCCTAAATCATAACATCGTCCTTAGAAATACTAAGCAATAAATCTAATAGTTCCTTCCATTTTGTTCATTTTGTTGGGGCTCATTTTTTACCTTTTTTTTTAGAATTTGCTTTCTATTTACCCCTCATTCTTTAAAATTGCCTGTATGTTTCTCCTGCTATTTGCAAGAATGCAGTTAAAATTACCACAGCTAAGAAAGAAAAATATTTTCCTCTTTTTTTTTAACCCTGTTTATTTTGTATATTCTCAGCTTCTCCATTTCTTCTGAGTATCTGGCAGTTTCTTTGTTTTCTGTGAGTGTTGTCTTTCACATAGCAACAGAAGAAAGAGCAAGGATAAAGAGGAAAAAAACCCTTCACAAGGGAAAATATGAGCTACTCTAGAATCCAAAGAATTTAGTACACATTCAGAAGAGCTAATTAACAAATGAAATAATATAGTTCGGAAGCAAATACTGATGCACAAACACAAAACAAGAAATGAGAATCTGAGGGTCATGGTGAATCGTAACACAAACATAAGTCAACAAAGTTATGCTCTTATATACTACCCCAAAATCTTCATTTTTAGAAAGAAAAATGGCATACATAAGAAATGGGAGATAATGGCTCTGTTTATTCAGCCTTTGTGAGACCTCAGCCACATTCCTGTGTCCAGGCTCAGACAATGCATTAAGACAGATACAGCAGCAGACAAATTCAAAACAGCCCAGACTCTGAATAGGGGAACAAAAGTCAGAAGATATTTAAGAAATTTAACCAATGACTAAAGAAAAATAAAATTAGATGTACAAAGCAAAAAAATAAAAGAAGGTTAAGAAGTAAAACCACACAAAGTTAAGCTGAATAAAAATGAAAAAAAAAAAAAAAGTTGAAGATTACTATGACCAGTGGTGGGTGGACAAAATATCTCCAGTTACAACGAAATGTATTTCAGTTGGGTATCAAGTGAAAAATGTCAATATTAAGGTTAGTGAAACAGTGGATGGAACAAGGGCTTCCTAAACCTGCTGTGATATTAACTTCGTGGAACTTTACAACAGCAGCTTAGACAAATGAGATCAGGGTAAGACATCTTGTCCCAGTGCCAGAAACTAGATCATTTCTTGCAAATGTGTATCATTGCTTAGGATTCTTAGGGAGTCCTGCTCAATGCTCGAGACTGAGGATGGAACAGCAATACAGCTCACAATAACCTGGGACAGAACAAACAAACAAGCAAACAGAAATTAATCACTCCCATTCAGCACCTCCTTAGATCATGGGGAGGATAATAGTTTGACAGGAGACATTTATTGCATCTGGATTTCACTGACATTACCCTGTGCCAAGATCCTTGATGGTTCATCTTCACACTGCAAAAATTTATTCCTATATTTAGCTAAACATCCAACCCTGACAAATAAATGTTTCATCAGCAATCCTGATTAGCAAGGATGGAAGAGTACAGCTCTCTGCTGCAGTTACGTTTCTGCTCCCGAAAATATTCCCCAACCACATTGCAGGGGGATTGTGTGACAGGCCCACGTTTGCTTCACGGACCAGAAGCAACTGCAAAAAATCAGAGGTTTGCACCCGTGACTGGACAGCGCTGCCAGGCAGCTGCCCTGTGCTGGCACGGGCTCGGAGCATCACTTCGGCAGTGCCTAGTATCAGTTCTTGCCACACCTGATTCCTTCATGGAGCCCTATAAAATACCTAATTCATTATGTCCACTCCATTCCCGGAGGTGATTGAAATAAAAAGCTGTTCTGGCAGAAAAGCTTAGGAAATGAAATACGAGAGAGATGGGGAAAGAGAAGGAGAAAATAGAAATCAAGAATAGAAAAAAGCACTCAACCAGGTGGATGGAATGAGTCCAGAACTACTTACAGCTCTGAAGCTAAAAGAAAAAGAAGAAAATGAACACCTGGGCATATTGTGAGATTAAAAGTGTATTTAGTACGTGTGTCTCAAAAAGGGGAAGTCATAGATCTGAACCATAGGCTGAGAAAAGAAACTCTCTTGCCCACAAAGAAGGAATCTCAGCATTTAAGTTCTGGAAAGAAGTATTTATTCATAAAGATAGCTTTCTCTTTCCTTGCCAGAAGTAATGAAGATCATACTCAAAACCTACCACCTGCACTTGATTACCAGTTATTTAACCACAATCAAAATACTTTAAAAATGTAAATGAAGTACACTGATGGACAGAAATGTCAGTTCCCCATGAAATTCCTTCCGTAGAGCTGGAATTGCCACAGGCTATAATTAAAAAATTGTCAGTGTCTGAGGTCCCAAGTATTTTCCCACAGAAAACCCACAGAGAGATCCAAGATTTGTATGCTCTGTGGCAAATGCTAATTCAAGCACCAGCACTAGGAAGGTACAACTTGGAGATAGCTAAATGGAGGCTGATTCATCAGTACTTCTGTAGTATTTCAGAAGTATTTCAGCACATCTTGTTGTCACTGTTTCTCCTTTTTGCTCTGTTTTTTATGAAATGGGAGTGTTCAGTACTGATCCTACATGGTTAACTCAAACAGGAAATTACCAAACTACATCTAAACTGAATTTACTAAATTGAATCCAATATCTTCCTTTCCTGTCTACTGGGAGACCTTCTAGTGCAACTCATGTTCACTTACTGTAATACTTTGCCCTTACCAAATGCCTTTCAGTTTTCAAAGGGGAAAAAAATGCACAAACACAAGGAGTCCATTCTGATGCTCTAGACAGGCAGGTAGAGAAGTCTAGCAATGACAAACACCAGGGCATTGCTTCCCAAGATCTCCAACCCAAAAGGTTTTTCACACGGCTGAGCTTCACTTCTGCAGCAAGCACCCAACAGGCAGCTCCGTGGGTCCTCCCAGGCTGCGTGCAACAGCTCACGTGAAACCTGACACGCATCCACTGAGCCATCCCGAGGAGCATGACGGATGCTCCTCTGAACAACCTTTCACAGAGGAGGGATTTTGTGCCAGTTTTTGGCAGCTATGTTATGAAAGGAGTTTGAAGGGATTTGGTTTAGAACAGTTAGATAGGGGTGGTTGCAGAGGTAAATGGGCCACTCCCTCATCTAAGCCAGAACTTCAAAACACCCCTTAAAAAGAGTGTAACCTGTTATTAATAAATTTTCAAAGGCTGCTGACATGCCCAAACACACACAGAAGATGAAGTTTTGCAAATGACAGTGTTCAAGGCTAGTGCCTGCCTATGATCCAATCATGAACCAATACGAAGAGCAACAGAGGATGACTCTTGCACAAATACAGACACTGAAAACCCTAAAATCTGATCCTATCCTACTTGTTTTTTCTTTCTGTTTTAATAGCACATTTTCCTATTTTTACGAGCCTACTTCCTGTAGCTGTAGGAAAGAGCCATGCAAACAAGGGGAAGCTGATAACAAAGGGGAAAGAGTGAAGCTGCCTAACAAAGGTGAAATAAATCATCTGGAAAACAGCAATCTCTTTCCTCTTAATTCACGTAGTTACAACAAATTCCCGTAAAGAAAATGGAAAGAAACAGATCTCACACAAAATAACACAAACGTTCTTCTTTTTTTTCTGCTGTTATTGCTTTGGCAGTTCTCTTCTAAAAATGCAACCCCTCCTTGATGGGGGCCTTAATCTCAGCCTTCAGAAAGGGTGCTACTGAAGTTAAAATATGTCTAATTCAAAACCAAAACAAACTTCTCTTTCTGGCTTGCACATATTACATCACTGAAATAAGGGATTGGCAATACTATTAATTAACCAGTGCATTTAAGATTTTTTAATCCTGGAGGCTACTTTTACATGTAAACTTGGCAATGGTCCTCAAGGGGCAACACACCAGTGTAGCTTATGCCAAGCAGATACTCCTTGGCATATTCTTTATGTCAGCTATTATGAAACACACTTCTACCAGAGCCCAAGTCTGGTAACTAACCAGTGAGGGCCATACTGGCGAGAAACATCTTAGGCTGCACATGCTTGGGTGTTGGGATTGCTCTTCTGGAGAGGTTGTCCACTACTGGGATAAACCACTGGTAAACTGCCAGGTAAAGCAACTAAGGGAGTTACTGTTCAACAGGAATTGGCCAGTCTGCCCAACCCAACACTGCAAAGCCTGCTGTCATCATAAAAACGATGGAAAACCGAGTTGGTCCCATTCACCATGGGTGGTCCAGGGCAGGAGCTGGGTTATGGGCAAGGGAATCTACAGGTGACATGTCACTGTTGGAAGACACCTTTAGGCACAATGATGTTTATCACATTTCCTTTTTTTTTAACAGATCTCTCAGCAGGGTTCATAAAAAGATTATTTATAAAGCCCTCTTTTGTGCACTGTGATTTAATCAGATATAGTCTGAATATCACAAGATGTATTAATTACCATTGCTGCACAAGTGCAACTGAAGAAGTAAAATGTTTTTCATTTGCATGGGCTCAGAGTATTTGTTTAAAATGTTCTTGGTATCATTAGGATCTAATCAAAACAGAGTGCATGATAGTTATGCAGGAAATACAGAAAAAAAAATTACCTGCTGCTTAAGTATCCAGTTTTCTAATAATATTGTAATAATGTCTTGACAGATAATTGGCTTCCCAGTTATAATGGAATTCCTTATCTATGTTGCTAAAATTACCTATCGGTATTTTCAAAAGACAAGGAAAGGTTGGGAAGGAAATGATAATTCTCTCCAGTATGAAGAGATTTAATCAGGAAGATAAGGAAAGGTATATCACCTGACTTCTTTTGAAAAATAAAAATAAAAATAACTGAAATAAGTTTTACAAAGGCTTCAACTCTTTTGGAAAATTATACAAGTGCAATTTTAAATTAAAATTTATAATAAATTGATTCATAACTGCTGGGTTGTTCTTAATGACCTATTTGAAGGTCTCTGCAGGTAGAACACCTGATTTGAATTTTACAAATAGGGGTAAGGAAAGTACAAAATATTTAAACAATTTTACTTCAAACTGTTATGAATTGTGACCTCTCCTTTCCTGTTTATCACAAAGAATGGATAAAGAGCTACATTTTCACATATTTCATGACTGCCTTTTTTTCAATTTTCAGTTGTCCAAATCCCAGGAAACTACAAAGTGACTCAGTTTACCAAATCCTGTGCATACAACTTTGGAAAAGCAGAATCTTTTAAAACCTCCCAAAGTGTTCTTCCAAGAACCATAACACTGCTTTTGAATTTAAGCAAAGGATTTTATGAACTATCAAATGTCCCTACACCGTGAACAGAACACAAAGCTGAAAGTGTTCCCTCCTGCAGCCTGTGCTGCTGCCATCCTCACACACACACACACACGTTTCCAGTCTCTGCAGCTTCAGTTCTGCAGCTACTTCTGCAGCCTATTCAAATACAGAAATGCAGGATCCAAGTCACATGCTGGACTGCAATTTAATTACAAGACAATCTCAGTTTTCTCAGTGTCCTGTAATTTACAATTGCCCAGGAATATAGCTAAAAGATGTTGCCTCAAAATAACTGAAGTTACCACCTGACACAGATCTTAAGTTTTCCCAGGGTTTTAAAAACAGTTTTTCCAAACCTTTAGGTTTTTAATAAATCAATACATAAGCAAAGCTCTTCTTTAAATGATAGCTCTTTTAATACTATAGTATTAGCACCTTAATACCAAAACTAAAGCCATGACTTAAAACACCTATCATTAAAACCACACCAAATTTTGCCTGCCTTTTTCCAAAAGTGTTCTGGTATTCCTCCAGTCTTTCCTTGAATGTTCTGCATTTTACCTCACCTGGGACATAATATTTCAAAAGCATGAGTATCTCTTGAGAAAATGTCTTTCTGAGGAGGCATCCCTCAGTAAGGTCTTCTCTTTATGAACAGTTAGCAAAGTATGAGCAAGTATAGAATACACACTTTAATGTGACCATAGGAGGTGCTGGAGATGTGGGGTGGGAAGAAGACAAGCCTAGAGTGTTAGAAGTTCTAGGTAATTCTCTCTGTACTATGAAAAGCAGATTAGTCAGCTAAAGCTAGCTACTAGCACAGTTTAGATGGTATCAACAGTTTAGATAGTAAGTATATCATTTACTAGTTGTGAGAGTTGTACCCTTTTGTGGAAATGAAATGACTAGAATCGTGCAGAGATGGTAATTTCTATGTAGTGAATATTGTTTAATGCTCTTTTAGTTAACATGCTTGTTAGAAACAGGGTCTAGCCACTAAATCTCACATCCTGTCTGGGCTCTGGTGTCAGGCTCCAAAGTAAAGTTTTAGTCACCATGCAGCTGACAACTACATCCAAAATTCCACTTTAAATCTAAGTCTAGATAGAGAAAACTCTCTATCCCTCAAGTATTCAGAGGGTTTGAATCCAACGTCTTGTTCAAGTCTACTCTCCTCACAAGGAGGATAAGCCACATAAGTCCCAATAGAGTATATATTTGCAAGTGGCCTAAGAAAAAAACACTTGCATATGAGTGCTGTACGAACATATACAACTCAGCATTTGTTCTTCTGGAGGACTTCCTATCCAGTGATTTTTGTGTACTTTACTAACACTTGAGTTTCAGGACATGTATAAAGCATTATCTTCATTTTACAGATAGGAAACAGAGATATTTATTCAGATAAGGCACAGAAAGGTAAAGTGACTTGCCTGAGGTCACATGAAGGTTTCTGGCAGAAGCACGATCTTTCCAAATCTTCTGAACTCTAGGCCTCTGTTTTAAATTACAAGACTCCATCAGGTTTATAGCTTCTCACCCTCCCCCACTGCCAATCGTCTGCCATGCCGAATTTGCTCCAAGCAAAATGCATTCATTGATGAACCCTATTACTCGTTCCTAAACATTACTTATGGACTGCTACTTCAAATGAAACTCTCTGCACTGCAGTCATATTTTACCTACATGGTTATTCTAATTGAGTATTGAGCAAAGTGGCTAATTAGGAGTCTTCAAGGGACTGTTTAATTTTGTTTTGGAATGTGTGCTTGCATAAATGCCATACAAGAAAAAGTCTGGAGGCCACAATCATCTGCAATGTAAAAATATTTCAGTTCTGTGAAGTTTTCCCTCCCCCGAGGGTTCTAATTCATCTCTCCTAGTTGATAAATCAAGTCAGAAACACCCTCCCCCCCTCGCTTTGGTGTCTAGCAGAAATATGACCCTTTTCTTGTCCAGGCATGCAGACAAGTGATGAATCAGACTTTCCTCAAGAAAATGCTGCAGCTCTTTTCCTAAGGCACATTACTGCCTGAATAACTCAGGTTTTCCTGAGCAGTGGGTCTGCTTTAGCAGCCTTTATTTACATGAAGAGAGCACAAGAGGTATGGTCTGAGTCTGATCTGTAGAAGGTTATGAAGTGCCATCCAGATAACCCCTCCAGAAAACCAAGAGGTCTTACACAGTGCTTTGCTTTGGTCCCTGCCCACTCCTGTCTGCCTGCTGAGACAGTGCTGGAGACTTCAGTTGCTTGCAGCACTCCCAGCATATTCACTACCATTCACTAAGGAGCACTTAGGCACCCTGGGCACACCAAAAATATCTGTTAACACTGCCAAACACGACTTACCACCACCAGCAACGTGCACCAATATCCCCACCTCCTTAAAGCATTAAAAGAAGTTTTAACTTGAATCATTAGCATAACTCATTATGATCTAAATCACAAGTATTTCAAAATATTTTCAGCTCATTCAAGCCTAGAGCAAGTGGATTTCCCCACAAAACTGTTTCTTCCCCTTCAAAATGGAACAGGGCCAAGTTCTTTTCTGCCCTATAGCAAAAAGACAGAAGCTGATCCAAAAAGCAGAATAGATGCAAGCTATTTAGAAATGAGAAAGTAAATCTGCTATAACTTTAAATACATAGCTGCCCCCTCAATTATTCAGGCTTCTTATATAACAGTGGTTTAGCCCATGCTCTTCCTTAGCGTGATATTCAACACTGTTGTTGCTAAAACTTTTGCTCACACTGTTAGGTACGAACATGACTGAATCAAGAAAATACAAGTTTGGTCAATGTCCAGGCAATAATGAATTAATTTGTCCTCACAGTACTCATACAACACTTATGAACACTCCCATTCTACAGAAGAAATGTCTTCTGTAGTAAGACAAGGTGTACTTCCTCATTTTCTACGGGTTATCAATCGATCACATAAGAAATTTGGAGTTTGCTCATTTTTATTTCTTGCACCTTGAAGCTTATAACTACTAAGTGCAACGATTCCAGTTTCCCTACCTACTTCATTCTGTGCAATCTTTAACTACAGGTACAAACATGGCTCCACTGAACTGACCAGCAACTTTCACAGTATTATTTAATCGAGCCAGGATCTCACTTTCTCTTACTTGATAGGCACTGGTCACAGAGAAAAAGAAAAAACACTTGCTCCCCACAAACCGTGTAGGGCATGTCAAGGACTCACTTCAGCTAGGGCAGGACCTGAAAGTGAAATGCAGCTGGAACAGTGTATTCATCTCATTGGCTCTAAAAGCTGAGGGAAGGCTGCTGGTGATCTTTTACCTCCAATTGCTGGGATGGGGGGTGGAGGAGTCCTTTTTTTCTTTTAAATAAGAATAAGCTAAAAACTGACAAATGTGCCAACTACTCAAAAGAGTGGGGTAAAAAAAAGCAAAGCACAGAGAATCCATTCCTGTCCATTCTGCCTTGCAGCCTGGCAGGGTACTTTGAACTTTGTCTGCAGCATATGGTTTGCTACAGCATATGCTCCATAGGGTACTAAATCCAGAAGGGGAACAAGAGGGCAAGAGTAAACAAAAGTCCTCCTAAAGCAATAACTTTGTATATTTTGGAACTTCCTATGCAGTGCTTCCAGTTGTTACCAAATCTCTTACTTGATCATGTGTACTTGGTTTTGTGTGTTTTCTGAAACTGCTTTAAAATACTTTAAGAGTGGGAGTAAGGAGTAAAAGCTATGTGCATTAGAAATAAAAAGTACAGTGCACACCCCATGGCTTTACAGATGTTAAATGCTAATCAGTTGTGTAGGGCATCAATAGTTAAGGAATTCTGTATCAAATCTGGCAAGCCACTGTAACATGAAACAGACTATCAGTTTTGAAACCTTTCTCTTCAGCCCTGCTCCCTTTTCTTCCTTCTCAGTAGACACTAAACAGACTTTTCTCATCTCCCAAGAGCTGTGTAATAGAAAGAGTGCTGCAGAATGTATGCATCCAAATGATTGTTTATTTGGATCACTATATTTCAGACCAATTTACAGAAGAAGGGTCCCCATTTAAGTAGGCTTGTTTCAGTTCATTCCTACTTCACACTTAAACCAGAACTCCTCAAGCTCCATGAGTTAACACAGATGTTTGAGAGATGAATCAGTAACTGAGACTTAATATAAAGTTTGCAGACACCAAGCAAAAAGAAGCACAGCTGTAATGCACAGCCCCCCACTGTGCAAATGACTCCAGCTTCCTCTCTAAAATAGCTTCAAGTATTTTATTAATTCACAGAAGGTCAGACTTAGATATCAACATCCACTGCTTTCAAGACAGTCTGTGCTGCATGTTGTGAGATCACTTGGTACAGTAATTGGCTAGCCAGGTATGTCTGAGGACTGAATGCTCTCCACGTGGCTGAGACCCAAATACAATTCCTCAAGAAATAAACAGAGCCTGTGCAACACAGTAACTGAAAGCTTTTGGGAAAGGCAGTGAGCTGACATTCAGGCTGATAACTGGCACAAATCAGCTGGGAAGTGTATGTGAGACTACCTTGTCTCGATAAGTCTTCTGTTACTCCTGCTCTCAAACTGCTGCTCCATATCCCTGGCAAACAGATACTCCATACAATTTCAAGGAAATGAGTGAACTTGCACACTCACTGTGCCACTCTGAACATAGCAGAGGCAGCGTGGTCAAAGGTGCACTCCACTCACCGTTTTACACCCCACCATCACCTTCTAAAAACTACAATACCCATGGATTTGGGCATTCACACTGCTTCCAAGTGCTATGCCCCACACCTGACAGGACTGCTCCTCAGAGCTCAGGGATTCACACTGAACCATACTGTACAAGACGACTAAAGATGACTGGAAAGACAGATTCCAGGTGCTTACTACAGTGGCCGAGTTAATGAAGTAAAACTGAACACTGACTGTGCTGAGCTTCACTCTCCCTCCACTAGCTGAGCCAGGCTGACAGAGGAGGTCTAGGGGGATGTTAAACTTCCTACCTACTTAATATCAACTAACTTGAAAAATTAATCAAGGAAATTCGCATTAATACAACTGACAGGCAAATGTAATTACACTGTGCATAACATTTAATTCAATATGGTTACTGAGCCTAAAAAGCACATTACTTTCTTTATGAGATTGCTTTGCTATTTATTAGGGAAAAGGTCTTTGTAAAATGACTCTGTATTCAGCTGCTCAGAAGAAAGAGAGATCTGGGAGCTACTCCCATGGCATGGAAATTGCTTTATTCCCTTCAGCTAAATTTGCTATTTAAAAATGAGATGTAAATCAAGACCAGAATTGCACTACTGGTCTTCCACTTCTTCAGAGCATCTTCAGGGTGACTACTGTGGAAACCCAGCTTGAGCTGCTGCCCTCCTATTCCTCCAACCCTTCACACAGCTCCTACACACATTCCAAAGTGCTGTTTACTTTTCTTATTTTTTTTGCTTGCCCAATAAATGTCCTGTTCAACTCTAGGTTTCAAAACTGTATCAGATGGCAGAGTTTGATCAGTTTAGCTTTCTTGCTTCTTGGGAAAGGAGTGAGCAGCAGTGGTGACAGAAGAGTCACCGAGTTGTAGACCTCAGCAGAACTCACTAATGCGTTTTAAATTAATTTGAAAGGCTGTCTTGGCATAGAAAGGTCAGACCTTCCTCTTTTTAATTAAAACTTAAAACAAAAAAAAGCAGGGTGAATTTATACCTTAATCTCCTTCTCTGGTCAAACCACGTAGCTTTACTCACAGCTAGCAAGTGGACTTTTTTTTAAAGCCCTGCCCTTCACTCATAAACAAAACCAGCCGGAGCTCCGTCTCATTATAGCCTGCACAGACACATGGTCCTGCTGTGAGGGCAGCCCCATGCAGAGAGCTGCACAACAGCAGAAGGAACAGTTGTCTGCTAGTTTCTTATTATAACAGAGACCCTGTTCATACAGTGCTGGAGCTGTTTATAAATTCCAGTTTTAAGCCCTGTTCCAATGGTTTGTAAACCTGGATGGCAAAATTTGTTATGGATGAATCACAACACGCCAAGCCCTGCTTGTGCAGCAATACACGGTTCCCTGTCAATGGATGCTTACAGATCCAGGGCACTGGCTCTCAAGCCCCATCCCCTCCAAATTGTCACCTCTGCTCTCACGCAAACTGACTTTGGTTGCCAGTTGCAAGAGCAAACCATGGTGTTCTTAACTCTCTGCTACAAGAAACACGGCAAGAGGAACCACTGGAAGTGCAGATTTTCTCACTTGCTCTTTGGTTTTGGATTTAGGCAAAACATGACAAATTTAGCAAGTACTGTGAACAGAAACAGATACATTGATTAATAAATCCATTCTTTCTGCTAGCCAAAGCAGTGCTAGCCTTTGTTATACTTGTACAGTTGTCTTAAGGCTTCAGAACTGTCCTGATACAATCCAAATAAGAAGCAGTTTTGAACCCTGCAGTAATAATTATAAGATTAATCTAGACCTGACAGATATGCCAAAACATGCAACAGTACAAGCACCCTTTCTTAATCTACAGATCAAATGCTACAGCAGGCCTGTCAGTCAGTTGCTGATGAGTGCAACAGCCCTGAAGTTTATGTGGCAGTGAAAACAGATTAATAATTGGAATAAAAGTATGGGTTGCCCATAGCTAAGACAAGGGAAGTGCTCAGCATGGCTGCTGAGTTGGCTGATGGCACTCTTGTGGCTGGGATGTAAGCAGGAAGCTGGGCAAGAATATGGCAGGCTACTGCTATGGGTGCTGGCAGCACCCCTGTGCCCCTGAACTGGCAATGCTCAGCGCAGGGAGCCATCTGCCTGAAGCTGCTGTGCACAGGACCTGGTAGCCGCCTTAAAAGCAATCCTCCGGATTGTCCCACCTTACCTGCTGACTGCTCTTCTCATCTGATGGCTTCCCTTCTCTCCCTCTCATGAGACACACACACACACATTCACCCTGCCATGCCCGCTCCTCGCTCAGCTCGGGCAGGGGTCTGCAGACCGTGTCCCAGGGTGCACGGCCAGCCTGGCCAGGATCTCCACACGGGGAATGGCAGACTCCAGTGGCCCTCTGTGACAGATTTGTGACACCGATTATCAACAAGCTGTATAACACAAGAGCCAGGCACAGGACATCCGAGGCCTCCCAGGGTTCAGGCTCCCCAGCTCCCAGAGCTGGGCTCAGCGCACACGAGGGGTGCCGTGGGCATCGCCCAACCACAGCGAGGGGCCGCCTGGCCTGCCCTTGCTTTCCTCACGCCTGGGGGCCCCGACCCCGCATTCATGTCAGGCACACCACTGTAGCACCAGCCTTCTCTTCAAATGTCCTTTGTCAGGCTCAGTGGCCCAGGAAACAATCAGAGCAGGAGGCAATGGCAGGCCCCAAGCTGAAAAAGCTGCTCCTGGACGCTTTGGAGCTCCGAGGGAAGGGCGCCCTCGATGCAATGCCTGCCCTGTTGCTTGGGTACTTCCCAAACATGGAAAAGAGCAGGAGGCTGCACTGTTGGCATGCACTGCTCACAACACGATACACATACACTGGTATCGGTGAGCCTGCAAGTATAACCAGGAGGGTTTGCATTTGGAAAGTATGAAGTGACCCAACTTGAAAAAAAAAATCTAAAAAATCCCTAAAAATCTACTTCAAGTAAAAGCTTTTCAGTTCCACACTCAGGGCCATTTTTCAGCTAGCTGTCACTTTTCACTTCAAAGGTAATTCCTTAAAGCTAAATAAAATATTTATGTTATTCAGTACAAGGCATGAAAAATTTCTGGTTTGCTCATTTCTGCACATGGATTTGAAACCTGCCTGTAATTTTCCTTCTGTTGTTTGCAGGCTTAGCTGCAAATATTAAGTGTTCATTATTACTAAAACTGAAAAACCAACAATCAATCCCAAGGTCAAGCCCAGATATTAAATACTGGGTCATTTCCTGCCTCGGTGACAAATCTTCCCTAAAATGCTTGCTATCACATCAAATCAATTATTTTTTTTTTCTTTCTGTATCAGAGGTTATCAAAAACATATTCATCAGTTACCATGAGGTGGATCCCTGCCCTGTGGGGAACCCTGCACAGGTTGAGATTGCCAGACTCCTGTTTACACACAGACAGAGTAAATGCAAATACCAGTGCTCAACTTATGAAACAGATTCAGTTTTATTTATTTATGTCAATGTATCAAACATATCCAATTTTATTTTCTTCAACCAACTCAATTAACAGCTCACTGCTTATACTGTGTAAATAAATCTCATAATACTGCCATTTCACTTTTGTTTGTTTAAACCCCCAGCTTTAGAGCTAGCAGCTCACAAATCAGAAATGAAAAAGCAGGTTTACTCATCCCTGAACAAATTTAACTCCTGCTAAATTCAATGTTATTTTCCTTCTAATTTCATTTAGGTAAAGTGAAAGTCTAAGGCTTTCTACGTCCCAAGTTAAATACTAAACCTAGAATTTTTACCAAATATTGAAAGGGAAAAGCTCCATAAAAACACTCTATCATTTTGCATCTACTCCCTGTGCATTTGCTAGCAAAAACTAACCTTTGTAAAGGCCAACTTTTCCCGTTAGTTTTGCATGAGTAAATTTAATGCTGTTCTACTGACCTCACTCCTATTTTTCTATTTTAACTTGGCTTAGGTGATTTTGAGCCATGTGGATGAGAACATGGTAACCTGAGACACACAGGTTTTAGTTTTTGCAAATATTGGCTTTATCAGAGTAGGTGCTGGTATCCAGCACGTAAGAGATGTGATTAAAGCATTATAAATATAAAAAATAAAGATTAATAAAGCATTTTATTACCTTCAGTATAAAGAGCCATAACACACTTTCAGCCTGTATCAGATGAGAGGGACATGCCTCCCTGTACATGGGAACTATCATCCCTGCCAAAGCAAGCATGGAACTAAGAGGTACTTTAATTAACCAGAATAACTAATCTAATCTATAAAGGAAAATGAAACTTTAATTTTGAGGGAGTGCAACCAAACATACTTCAGATGCAACACACATTACCAGGCCAACTTAAGGACAAAGGCTGCATTTATGCATGAGCTATGGCAGCAAGGTGCCCACATGCCTTCTCAGACCCTGAGAACATGAACAGGTTTTACCCCAGACACAGAGATCCATCCAAACAATCTGGAGACATCACACAGCATGTCAGAATGTACAACACTATCTTAAAAATAACCCACTTGATGTGATGGTTTGTGTGTGGGGCCATCATTGCTTAACACCCAACAAGCAGAAGAACAGCCCCATCCAAAAACTTTGAAAGAAGGCCTGATTTAAAGTTGTCCTCATCTTGACATCTTAAGAAATTAAGAATAAATCAGTAAGTAAACTGTAACCACTTGGGGGATTCAAGTATTAAAAAGAAGCTACTTAAAGCCAACTGGGAGATCAAATCTTAAATAATAATGTATTAGAACTAATAAATTGAAGATAAAATGTGCTTTACAATTTGAGTCAGGTGTACCACTGGCTTTAATCTGAAAAAAACATAACACAACTAAGAACAATTGAGGCAGCATTAATCTCTGAGTTCAGTGCTGTGAGGAAAGTAAAACTGAAGGACTTTAATCTCACATGAGGTTTTCTCTTGCACTGTTTCGATCTGGCAAACTTACTTTGAAATTTGCTTGTTTTCACAGCATTTACTAGAGAACCATGACAAAGGCCAAGGTTCTCCATTCAGCCAAAGCTTCCCAGTATCTACCAGTCCCTGCTGTCCCTGCTCTGCTGATGATGGAACCCAGTGTTCAACTTCTGCAGGCTGCACCTCCATATTAGAAGATAAGCACGCCTGCAATCTGTTCCACTTCATGCTAATTACAAATTCTGTTTAGTCTACCCATGAAAGTAAATTGATTTCCATGGCATTATTTACAGGGGTAAATGGGATCTAGACTGGCCCTAAGGATTTGGGGCTTTTGGGTGAGATATCGATGAAGTCCACAGTTGGATGAATTTCTAAGCGTCTTTTCCACTGCGTTAATACAGATCACCAACTGTGATAGAGAGATATCCTCCTTTCACCAGCCCTCCACAAAACAACTTTTTTCTTTTGTTTTTTTGAAAAATAGCAGGGTTAGTTTACTAATGTAAATTGTGAACTTTGCTTTGAATAGCCAAGGGAATTGGTAATAGTAGATAACTGTAAATTTATTTATTTATTTATTTAAAAGTTTTCCCAAATGGACTACCTTCTTTAGACCTGTTTTCATTTTTGAAGGAGACAGATAAAGCAATACTACAAGTTGGCCCAAACCTTCCCTTGCCCCGTTTACTACACTCCTCAGGGACCCACACATCTGTTTTAAACGAGGCATAGCTTATACACCTCATACATTATTAGCAAAGCATTTTCTCCCCAGGCTTTCCAAGCTTTCAGCTCCCTGCAGAGTTGTTGTTGACAACTCACATGCACCTTCTTCATGGACTCTTTGTCTTATGACAAGACAATTGGTGCAAGGCAGGTAACTTCCTTCCATGCAGTGGCTAGGGTGGCTACAGCACAGGGTAGTCTTCCTTCAACAGCAATAAGACAGATGACATGTGGAGAGACAGCTGTAGACCTCCAATCTCTAAATTTCAGCTTCTGGGAATTTTTCCATTACATGACAGTGCTGGTGCCGGCAGAGAGGGATCATCTCTCCTGTCATGCTGTGAAGCTCAAAACTTCACATCTACACCAACTTCACCTTTCAGCAACTGCTGCATCAGCTGGGGTAGGACCACAGCTTGTTGGATCCTTGCTTTTCTGTTACATACATACAGATGTGCACTTACTGTCTTAGCAGCAAAATCTTTCAGCCCTCAGTCGGTCTCCCAGTACCTGAAGTCTCACAGGTCCGGCACAGCTCCATAGTTCTTCCATCTCAAGAACAGGTGCCATGGATTAAAACTGTTCCCTCAAAGACCACGGTGTACTAGATTCATGGGTATTAAAACAGATGTTTTTCTCTTGAATATCTAAATTCAGGTGAGATTAGCCCAGCTTTGTTGTGATCCGTTCTCTCACTCAGGCCAGACCAGGAGTTCAGCACTTTCTGGCTTTATTCACTCTCAGACACCACTGAGGTTAACTTACTGCATCCAACAGAAAGGGTGGGATTTTTTAAAACCATTTCCAGGTTGACAATATTTTAAAATATCTTGCACCAGCTCAAAAAAAATTTCCTTTGCTCCAGCTCTCATAGCTGGGTGGCTCTGTGAGTAGTTCTGTGTTTTTTTCAGAGGTTGATAATCTTCCCCTTTAACGCTCAGCAAATGTCAGGTATTTACAGCGTCATTGCTCTTCTCTGGTTTCTAAGGTCTCTCTGATACAGATACTCAACCATAACCAGGGCTTGTACACAAACAGCTTCTTTCTTTTTTTTTTTTTTTTTTTTTGTTAGGGCAGTTTGCCTGCCCTAACAGCACTTAAAAGCTTTTCAAGCAGTAAATTCCAAGTCAGCTAGAGGACAAGAGACAGAATTGCCTTAACACAGCTCTTCTGCTCTCCCTGCGATCCTTGCTTACTCTATCCATCAGTGACCTCATGTTAACATGGCAATTTTCCTGGTTTACTTCTTGTATCCACCACAGCCGCTCATCTGCTGCTTAGGACAGGCTGTATCTCTTCAGTAAGCAATTGCAGGGACACAGAAAGGCAAACACCAACTCCCTGTGAGACTCCAGGTCTGCTAATGCACAGCAGCAGCAGCTGCAGGAAAACACCCTACAGTCCAGATACGTGCACAGTTCCCACTCCTGAGAATCAATGAGCACTATGAAGAAATATATATGACCCTAAAAGACAATCCAATAAGCACTCCAGCCTCAAGCAGTTCTGGGGCAGTAGACAGTCATGGATCTCCTGCCTGCCAGTATCCGTGGGCAGCTTATCTGCAAACTAGAAAGCCTTCAGGTGATGAGCCATCCCTTTGTCAACATCAGAGAATCACTGAATCATTGAACGGTTTGGGTTGGAAAGGACTTTAAAGATCATCTGGTCCCAACACCTCTGCCATGGGCAGGAACATCTTCCACTAGACCACGCTGCTTAGTGCCCCATCCAACCTGGCCTTGATATGTTGAGTTATATGATGTGGTGAGCATGCACTGTGTTCCTAACTTCACAGTGTCTCAATTCATGACAGCTCCAGATCTGGCTCAGGAAACACTCATTCAGTTATTTCATCCAAGACCCCTCCCTTCCAGAGAGGCTTGTCTTCACTGGTTCTGTCCAGCTAAGAAACGCCACGAGGCATTTGGCTTTGCTTAACTGTGGGTGTATCTAGAACTGGTATCACAGGCAGCAATGACAATAGAAGGCCACAACCCCCAAACTTAACTAATTAGAAGAGCAAGACAAATTCAGCTGGATCAGGATATCTCCTCTGCTAACTCAGTTTATGGTCTGTATTGACCAGCACAATCTGGCCAAATCCCCAGTGCAAACAAGCAGCTTCTGCCAATATCGTTACAAAGCCAAAAAGTCTTAATTTGCTACAGGAAATGCTCATTTTACTGTATCTTGTACATCTGGCAACAGCTAAAATGCATCTAACTTAGTCAACAGTCAGATGTGATGAAACACAGCCAGCATTTTTCCACTGGCGTAACGCAAAGCTCAGCAGACGAGCTGAATCCAAAATTTGAACACCACCGAACATCAGATGTTTCTACATTCATTTTCAATTAAATGTTTTTGTGCAGAGCTGAGAGAGAGAAAGAAGTTGTCTAGAAATATGCTATGTGACAGAAGATACATCAAGCAAAAAATAGAAGCACCTACACAAAGTGCAAGCCTGTGCCAGTAGCACAGCAGAGATCTCTTCTTCTTGCAAATCAAGTTTTCCCCCATTCATGGAAATACTCAAAAAGCTGAATTATTCTTTGAAAGTTCACAAAGGCGTGGGGGTTTTTTTATACAGCTGCCCAATAGAAATAATTAAGTTCAACAGTTTTCCCATCTAAAACATATTTAAGCCTTCATATCTACATTATATCAAATCCACAGTATTTGAATCGTATTTGTGTATCATTTTGTAAACACGTTATTTCCATCTAGCTCTGTTTTCAGAAGGAGGCATTGTCTTGCTGTGTACCAATGCCAACTACAAAATAATGGAGCAGCCAATTTTCCCATCTACCTGCCCCCACTCCTCCCTTCATACACACACTCTCCACGTTAATTTCAAATTTTCCAGGATGGAAAACTGTCCACACAGTTACATACAGTCATAGGGAACAGACTGGGAAAATTTTCCTCTGCTGCTGGAAAACATGACTAACCAGCATCTGAGATAGCTCCAAAACTGACTTGTTCTCCCAGCAGAACAGAGGCATTGGTTGCTAATGTGGAAAGTCCAAACTCTCAGCAATCATGCTTAATTTCTGACTCGTTCCTGTTGGCCTCATTCGTTTATCCTTCTCTCCTTTGATTCTTCCCTGACCTCCAAATACAAAACCTTGTGAAAAACTAATGCAGTAGCAATTGCATTATATTTTATATTCACTTTCAGAAATTGTCTCCATTTTCCTTGCTGATCAAACGGAAAGAGGGGGTGATGATCTCCAAAGCAGGGGCAAGAAACTGGGTCTGCAGTGAAAGGTGACATCTATCGCCCTGATGCTGAGCTTCATATGGAAGTTGGTGGTTTTCTTACTCCCTCCCTTTTTCATACTATCACTTGCTTTGGGAGGCTTTATTTTAGTCTGACACTTTTCACAGGGTTGGGATCAGCTCTGAGATTTGCCATTTTTCTTGTGGGAGGGATATGTTTGGTTTAAGAGAGACTGGGGGAGGAAGTGTTTCATTTTGCAAACAACCTGCTTGCAAAGGTATTTTTATCCTCTTGCTTTCCTATCAAAAGGTCTAGACTCAAAACCACTGAGCAAAAATTTGATTTAAAATACCAAAATTAAACTGAAGGCTGTAGACATGAGCACTTTTGGTTTTCACTGGATGTTTAATCCTACTACCCCCATTGCTTTGCTGTCAGCTGAGGGATGAGAAAGACACTCTGGACATAGCATTTTTCTTCATGGTACACTGCTGCTTGCATACTAAGAGCCTTGTCTGCTTTTTCCAGTCATTTCTACCTGATGCCAGGCAGCAGCTGGAGATAGAGGCAGGCAGAAGATGTGAAGATGCCAAGGTACCCCACCCTAGGGCTGCCAGAGGGGCACAGGGAATCCCCATGGCCCATCTGATTGTGCCTCCAGGGGCCAGGCAGCCCAACAGGGATTGCCACCAGCTGGGACCAAGGGAGGTGTAAGAGAGGCTTGGACCCAGCTCTTGTCCTGCACTTGTCCAGAGCACACAGAGCACAAAATAATCTTTCCAAATCATGCTTTTTCATGCCTAAAGGAATAGCCTGTCTAATGCTGAAAGCACCCTGTCCTCCTCTTCCACCTCTCTTGGGGGATGGAACTATAAGGCTCTTGCACTTGGTGGTTGGAATAGCATGACCCTTTCCAAAAATCTCTGGGGAGAGACAAAGCCTGCAAAACAGTGCTATGCTTTATCCCAGGGCTTAACAAAAGGAGGCTTCCTGTCAGCCTGCTTAAATGAGATGCATCGCAAGGGCGTTTTGCATTAAATCACAGTGAGTCTTCACTGCGTGTTTCCCAGCCCCTCTCCAGGAGGATTCCCTGGCCCTCAAAACCTAGTCCTGCCACAGGTTCCCTGGATAGACACCCTGGTGCTGCTCACACAGCAGAAGCACCCCCACAAAGCAGCTGCTCAAAGGAGCTTCAGCTGTCCGAGCTGTCTCCAAAACACAGGGCCACTTTCCTTTGGCCTCCATGTGTGCCTCGCAGGAGAACAGGGCTATTTGCTAAAATTATACAAACAAGCCAAAAAGCTCTAAAACCAGTGCTAGAGGTAAAGTACAAATGGGATTAACTGCCAAACCTACACAGCATTGCTGCGCTACTGAAGTCAGCAGCAGCATCTAAAAGTGTTCAGCTCATTTGAAGAATCCATCAATAACCTGATAGTTTATTTTTTCTGTGTGGAAATGTTACTTTAATGTAATTTCCCTAGTGTATTTAAAATGACAGGATGTATATCTTTCTTCTGATCCAAAGTAAAAATGTGGGATTTTTACATCTCAAAGCCAGTCACAAATACCTATAACCTATGGATGCAAAATCTCCCTACGAAACATAAGTAAAATCTATCTATATACTCTTTTTTTCCCCATGCAACAGATCAGGACTGACAGAGGGCTCTGGAGCTGGAACAGGTTTTTGACTCTGGTAAAAATTGTGACAATTCTTCAGCAAATACAAGAGAATCCAAAAATTTAACCTTTCATCTGCTCTCTGCTTCTAGTGCTCTGTGCATGATGCTTTGTCATGGTACAATAAAAATTTGAGTCATTTAAGAAATTTCCCCCCATGAAAAGAAAAAAATCAAACAGGTGGGGGGATGAGACAGACGCACATTCATATCTGAAGGAAAGAAAGCCAAACCAAAAGCGATCTTCATTTATTTCCAATCAAATATTTCCTGTGCAAAATGGTCACATGCTGCAAGAAAGCAGCATGAGAAACTTCATTTCCAGGGGAAAGAAATACCTGGCTAGAAGTAGTCTGAATGAGTGAACCTGAACATTCATATAGCACACGAATGTAATCTTCAAAGCTATTTCCACATAGACAGCAGTAATGAGAAAAACTGTTCACCTGAAGAGGTGGGTTACTTTCAAGCTGCATTCCTTTCCTTCTGTATTTACTCCCTTCTCCTCTTCCCCAAATGTAGTAAATTCATGCAGCAAAACTGTAGAAGATAGGGAGTTTTGTTTCATTTCGTGTTTGGTTTTTGTTTCGAAGCAACCATTTCATAACCATAATATTCACAAACACTGTCTGCTTTTCAAACAGATGTTGCACTGTAATTCTGTCCAAATGAGCTGATTTTGGTTTTTCTGTTTGATTAGGGAACAAAGCAGATAAGAGCAAAACCACTTAGGCTACATGAAATCTGTAGGAGTTTCAATGAAGTAATTTGTGAGATCCCCTGAAAGCAACAAGACCAACCACTTGCACTTCCAAGATAAATTCTTCAACAGCTGCTTTCTACTTCCCTCCCCAGTATGTGTCTCCAAGGTAGCCTCAGGCAGACCTTCTCTCTTAATCCATAAGAGGGTTGAGGTCTGACAAGCTCCTGGGGATGGAGGCGAGAAAAGGGGAGCAGGACACTAGGGACTGCACACACACACTCAGACAGGGTGAGCCTTCTCTCCCCAGGAGCCCACACTCACCCAGGTAGAGCAACACCAGATCAAGGTGGCAGAACATTGCAGAAAGACCTAAAAGCATGGCCTGAAATGAGGCCTGTTATAGAAGAGATAAGGGGAAAAAACCCACCCACACATGCCAGGGGAAAATTGTGGTCCCAGAAGGTCAAACACTGCACAAAGGAAAAAAATGTTGGCTATTATGCAATATGAGATAAATTAATCAAGGCCAGAGGAACAGCAGCTGCTATGCAGATGGCACTTTCCCCATCTTGACTGCCAAACCGGACAACCCAGGACTCTCGTATTTCCGTTAATCTTCTTGGGCAATGACAGGCTGCAGCAAGCAATTTAAACAGCCATGTCCCAGCATCCTGGGAGTCTAAGGAAAGCCTGTGAAAAACGATGGCTCTGGGGTTAACTAAGCCACGATTCTGATGAAAAGCAGATGTCATTTAATTATTGGGGGGCTCCCATTAATTATAACCCATGGATGTATATTTTACAGAACACCAAAGATCAGAATTAACAAAAGCCCAAGGCTACTTGTACACACAGTTCCTCCCATGCCATTAAAATTGTATCAGTGGGAAGAGCAACAAAAAAGCCATCATTTCTGTTGTTACAGTAAGTCCTGCATCTTGATATAAAGAGCAGCATAGCCTTAGTTTAGGCTCTTCTTCTACTTGTCTGAGAGAATTACTCTAGCAAAAGCTAAACATCACAAATTACATCTGTGTTAACCCAGAAGATTTTTCCCTAGCCTTCACCCTTGTGAACAGAGTACCATTCCTGACTGAACTACAACACAGTCTTTAGCTGATGATTTTTTTTTAAAACTCAGTTTCACATTTTCTGTATGTAGAAGCCCCTGAATTATGTAGCAGGATCTTGGTCAAAAACTAAGACTTTTAAACATTTTTTCCCCTTCCTGCATAATGATTGTAAAGGCATCTAAACCACAGGGCTCTTTTAAGCTATGAATTCCCATTCTGCTATGTTTGGAAGAAAATGCTTTCTCTGAAGAGTGAGGTAGGAGGCAGTGGCAGGTAGCCAGATAAACTCCTTGCTTTGGTCCATATGCAAGCATTTCTCAGTACAAAGAAATCCTAATGACCTCAATTTCTGTGCCTAAGGTTCACTTTTCACAGTATTTTAAACATACCACCACCCCAAATGCTCTTCAGATCTAATACATGCAACAATCCCAGGAAATTCCTTTTGGTTTACTCTTTGCTTACAAAGAAAGCCTCACAGATGATATTCATTTCTCTTAAATTCTTTAAACAATATGCAAGCAGTGTAGGATTCGAACACAGTGCTAATTACGGGTAGCGGGCTTTCTTCTATTTAAATGATCAGGTTAAAATTTATGGTGTAGTTTACAGACTACAGAAATTCCTGGTTTAGTAGGTAATGTTTTTGGCCCTTCCTCATGAAGATCCTGTCTACAAGTAGGGGAATATAAGGGCATTAAAATGTATATCAAGACACAAAGAGCAAGCTTTTAAATGATGTGTGGTAAAGGCTAAGGTAATCTCACCTTTAAGTTAAAAACTGGCACTGGCCTAATTCTCCCAGTGTTTTTATTTTCACACAGACAGTTATCACATGAAAGCTACATATGAAAAGGAGGACACTACAGAAGCAAGAGTTTGCATGGAAAGGTGACTTGCTGTCCTTTGTCAGAAGAAAAGTCAGCCTGCCTCCTTCAGTATCATGCATGGCAGAAACTCCCAGCTTCCCGGGTTAGCAGTGGCTTACACATCCCACAGTACTCAGCACTTCTTTCAAGTCAGGGAAAAAAGCCTGAAGAACACCTGTGCAACTGCCTTCCCTCAAAGCCATCTTCCTTTGGGGTCAGCTGCAACTACACTCCTCTTGTGCCTCTCCACCTTTAACTCGGCCCAAGATACTGCTTTTCTGCTATGCAATAAAGACCTCAAGCTTTGCATTTTGTACACTTCAGCACTGCTCTCCCGGCAGGCAGGAGATGCCAGCAGACAGCCAGGCAGCAAGGTGGAGGGTCCATCTCCCCTCCCACAAGAGCAGACCGCACACTGACTTTCCTGCAAACCTGCACCCCGGAGCAATGGCCTGAGACCATCCTATTCATTTTAAATCCCCAAGGAAAGACAAAATAAGAGATGCCAGGTAGCAAAGAAAGCTTTTTTGTGACACAGCTTCCTCATTTCACATAGTTAGGGTTTACTTAAAAGAGTGGAGGAATGGAGAGATGGTTTGAATTCTTACATCGCTTCTCCCCCTTCCTGAGGAAGCTCTGGTGTTCTGGCCAGATGCTGGGAGCAATTCCAACTCCATCTGTTTGAGAGTTTTGAGTTGTGCAACATAAATTTTACTTTAATGTGTGGTAATAATGACCTCCAAAACCCCATCTTGCCTCATTCAAAAGTGCTAGCTGAAAGCCAGTTTTCATATACATTAACACATTAAGTATTGCAGGGTGCGTGTTCATGCTGTTTATGAAGATTAAGCCACACAAATTCCTATTAGCACTAATGATGGTTTCATGACCTAATCCTCAAGAAACACAAAAACCCTGTATTTTTTAGCAGCGTAAATCTCACACCCATACTACCTATCCTTGCTTGTCTGATCACTCCCACCTCCAAACATCCCATGTGCATCCATTCTCATTAGGTCTCCCAAGCTCCACAGGTTCAGGACAGGTCAAGTCTTCAGACCGAAAAGGCTTTTACAGAAGTTACAAATTTGTACAGGAAACTGGTAGTACCAGTGCTTCATTAAAGTGAATTTTCCCTCCTAAGGTAACACCAAATCAGTGTTAGGGTTTGTAAGAAAGTCTGAAAATCTTCAACTTTGCTGAGAGTGAATCTTGGCATTCTTAGCTAGACATCTGCATGGTCTGTTTTAACAAGCCAGAAATGCTGGCTGTGCTCCGTTTCTCTAGCTCTACTTTTCCACAGCCAACCTATCCCATTTCACCTACTTTTTCAATGGCAAAAAGAAGACACAAAAGCTGATGAACCAAATGTCTTCAAATGTAAATCTCAATTCTCCTGTGAAAAAGCAGAAAGGACTGTATTTTCCTCCCACAGGATGCTCCCCCCAATCTTTGTTGCTTTGCCTTAATTCACGTCGTAGCATATACAGAGAAGCAGTGAAGTGTCACTTTCTGGGTAATGTATAATTATCATAATACATGTGATTTGTGTTCAGAAGCACACCAGAGAGAAAAACTACCTGTTCTTTTCCAGGTGGCACATGTTATTCAACACTTGTGCAAGCAGTAAACATCCAGATTTGGTAAGAATCAGCACGATGGTTATTTCTTTCCATTCTGCAAAGACCTTTGCAGAGGCCAAGGTCACGTAAGAAGGAGCTGTGTGCACTTAGCAAGTTTTGCCAGAAACCAAGGAGGGGGCAGAGCTGGATCTTGAAGCAGATTCATGAGCAAGTTTTGCCAGAAACCAAGGAGGGGGCAGAGCTGGATCTTGAAGCAGATTCATGCTGAAACTGCCATTTGCAATGAGCCAGGATTCCCAAAGAAGCAGGTTTCCTCTGCATGCTCTCTGACCTCCTCTATCCCTAGATAGATATTAAAATCCAACAGCTCCTTCCTCTCCCCACTCCAACTCCTCATACTCTTAGGGCACCCCTAACCCTGATGGCTGGGCCTTCCACATCTGTTTGCTACACTCAAAGCAGCTCGGGGCTCTGTCTCGGTGGAGGCAGGACTCTCATCTAGGGACTGAAATACAACATATTTCGTGCCATTCATCTCATTTTACAAACTCAGGTCAAGGCAGTAAGCTACATGCCTGAAAATGGAGTACAACAATGATAAGCTTCATTCACCAAAATAATTCTGCTCTCAAGACTGAAATAGTGTCTGTGTATCCAGTTACCACAGAAAAAAAGTTGTCCCAAGGCACACAGAATGAAGTCACACATTTGGCCTTTGAGGTAAAGGAATTTTTCTCATGAACTGTCACTGATAAATAGATAAATGAAAAGAAATGGTCATGCAGTCTTTGTTGATGATACTACAAAACACATCAGGTTATATACACTGCACTGAAGCTTATCTTTTAGCTTACTCTAAATGGCAGGGAAGAAAACTAATAGATATATAGACTTCAAATGCATACTCTCCCAAAAAAGAATCAAAGAAACCAGTGTTATAAAAAAAGAGGGTGTAATTATGTGCAACACAACACTGTGCACACTGAAACCTAAATGAATTCATCAAGTAGCTTGTCTTGCATTCAACAGTCAGGCACAAACCTTTGTCCATGATGAGCAGTGAGGGGATGGACACAAAACATTTGTAGTGGATGCAAAAGACTACCACACCTCTGAATTCAGTTTGTATTTACTGTTCCCAGCATCTTACACTAACCACAAAGGGAGGGGAAAAAAAATCAAATGCAAAAAAAGGGAGATTGTTGTCTAAGTAACCTTCAGAGCCTGAAGTTTAATAGGAACTAAGCAACTAAGGAAATTGGATGAACCTTGATACAGAGCAGCTGACAATATACATTGGAATAAGCCCTAAGCTACATTTGCAGAGCTCGAGTTGGATGCAGTGAAAGAGCAGAACCAACAGACAGGGCAGATTTGAGTGCCTATGATGAAATAAAGAACAACAGAGATAAGGCCAAAACATGATGAAATCACAATTTATTTTGTTTAGGGCGGGGAGCCCAGACTTTTCCCACTGGCCCTTTTCTAAAACAAATAGGAAAAACTAACTAACAGTCACAAACTACAGAAAGTTCAACAAACAAAAGAATTTAGACATGGGTTCTAGATGATGAATGGTAATAGCTAGCACTGGCATGACCCAAGCTTGCCTTTTACCAATTTTTCAACAGTTCTAAACAGCCAAAGATAATCGTATTTTGGGCTTAAGAGTTTTGGAGAGGGGAGAATTCAGACCCTCTCTTCCTTCCCACATAATGCAACAGAAAGACTCAATCTAGTTTCCTCAGTAGGGCTCACTGCCAAAATATTTAGTCACTTTTAGTCTATTTGCTTTTGATACAATTAGAGGTTTCTGGTTTGTCATATCCTTATCTGATTCAGCTGGTTATTTGTTCAACATGAGTGGCTGGGAATGGGATAGCTGCTTGTGTACATATTCACATACACCTCTGACCATCATTCTCTGGAACACACCCCCGTGGCTCCCACACATGAATATGGACAGATTTAGTTAACTGCCGTACAGAAAAACAAATACGCCCAAGACATCCTGTGAAAGAAGACAAGAAGATTCATAAACTCCCAAGCAGTACATGAAGAGAGGTTTCAAGGCTTTTATTTGAGGAAGAGGTAAGATCATCTAGCATTCTGTTTTGGCAAATTTGCATCAAATTGACATTCCAATTTCGGCAGCATACATAAAACTGCACAATTATTTAGCACTGTATGGGTTTTACATAACTCTGTAAGTTACGGACTCAATTCATTTTCCTTCCGACTATAAGACAGATTAATCTGAAATGAATTAAGACAGGCAACCAGAAGTAATGTTACTATAGCTGGTAAACATTCTTTAAACTGCTCTATCAGTAAGCCGCTTAAAAGCCTCACTATCATTGTATGCTGCATCTGCTCAATAATTACTACCTCTCAGATCAGGGATTATGACTATGTGCTGAGTATTGCAACACAACAGGCAAAGCAGTACAGGTAGCCAGGAATCCCAAAAGCACAAACTGGTGAAACACTTAATTGCTCACGCACAAAATGCTGGGCCCTGGAAAACCAGGTGATACCCAATCCCTTGTACAGGCAGGTGCTCTGAGCCTTGAAATCAGAACTTCTACCTCATCTTAAAAAAATAAAGCTACCATGTGTTTCATTACAAGAGGGAGAAATACTTCACAGAAAGAAGGAAAAACTGCATTGTTAAGGACAGGAGAGTATATTGTAATTACAGTTACTAACGTAAACCAAACAAGAAATAAAGGACAGTGACCAGAGCAATGTGGAGGAGGATGGAAAGATTCCTCTCACAGAAAGAGGCTTTAAATTTCAAGACTAAGACAAAAGCACTTTGAGAAAAAACCTGTTAATTCCTATAGGACTGTGCTTCTGTCATGGTTTAGTCCTCTACACCTAAAGGAAACATGTGTTTCACAAGTCCACAGCTCCAGACGTCCAGGTTAAAACATAACCT
Organism: Atrichornis clamosus; assembly: GCA_013400975.1. Classification (NCBI taxonomy): domain Eukaryota; kingdom Metazoa; phylum Chordata; class Aves; order Passeriformes; family Menuridae; genus Atrichornis; species Atrichornis clamosus. The sequence continues at coordinate 88,038 of WBMZ01006051.1, forward strand.
CTGCCCACAAGTACTTTAGTCTATAAAAGGTTTCTGATTGCACAGAAAATGCAGCAATTGTGCACTTAGAGAGTTTGTGCTGGTAGAAGGGAAATCATCACCACCGAGTGTGAAGCACCTCCTAACTGAGGACAGATTCTGGCTCTGTGCAAAACTGGTATTACACAGCTGAAGTAACTGCACTAACTACAAATAAAAATAACCCCAAAACAAAAATCACTCTGCTCAAAAGACAGGCAGAGACCACAGCAAGGAACAAGAATAAAAACAAATTTGTATAATACGAATGTGTTTGTTGTAAGTTTAAAATTAATTTTGCTAAACTCGCTAAAGAAATATTTATCTCCAAAATCTTAATTCAGTCATGTCTCAGTCTACAGCAAAGAATCAAAGGAAGAATTAATTGGCAATGCAACAGTTTCCAGTTTTGATTAGGTTTATCTCCTTGAACAGTATCTTGCACATACATGTTCTAATACCTGACATTGGAGGCATTTGAATTTTGTTCTCAATCCCCAAGATGAATGCAAGAACGTAAGAAAATAGCTGCCTTCCACCTGGGCACTTGTTTATACTCTGCTTATCAGATTGTTTCTCTTTAAAAGTAAAATAAAAATAAATCAGTTTAGTTATTCACACAGAAATTTTAATTACTGAAGCTAACTTCTAGGCTCCTGGGAATTTTTGAATCTCTTGTCAGAACTGATTAAGAAAAATGTATCCAAATACTCAAAGATATGTACGTTTACAGGGAAACAGAACTTTACTATTAACTCTTTAGTTTCAGCTTGTCTGGTAGTACATGAACCCTTTCCTCACCAGAAGTCTTTTGAACACAAATGCCACAGAGTTAAAATTTCAGGTAGAACCAGAAATACACTGTACTTGTGGAGGAGACTCAAAAGAAACAGAAAGAACTCAGTCGTACAAGCTGCTCGTTTTCAAAGCCATCATGTACAATTTAATATCAAGTAAAATTATGGCTGGCTAGCACAGTTTTCTTGAATGAGTGTGACTACAAATATGCTATTTAACAAATCAAAAGCATGGACCATGCAAGTATTTCAACAAAACAGGATCAATGCTTGATATAAACTTACTTAGTGCTTAAAGTAAATTACAATCTACAATGAGAATATTTAAGATGATGACTCTTGTATGAAATAAGCCCTGTCTTACTCTTGCCCCTTCCTTCACATCAGTTAATTAATTTGGACTAGAGGACAAAACAATGGAAAGACTCCCATGAAAGACACTATTTTGTCATTACCCAATATAAAGAGTACACCATTAAATACAAGTCTGAAATAAGCTCAGCGCTAAGCTTTTGATCAACCCCCTCTAGCATACTTATAACCTCACTGCTGTTATAGGGCTTTAAAAATTTCAAAAAGGACCAGCATGGAAATGGAGGGATCAAGCCAAAGGGGAACTAAGGAAATTACGTGGCTACTATTTCCAGGGTGTTTTCTGCCCAGTCACATGCCCCTGCATAGTCAAAGTGAAGGAGGCAAGTCTGGAGGGCTCAATTCTGCAGCATGTACAGACACAGTGAAACAGCTTCAAAAATCATTCGGGGGTCACACAACCACGCTGGGGCCAGAGCAGGTCAGCAACTGTGTGCCCAGACTCTCCCAGGACCACGAACGAGGATTTAGGCACCTAAATGCTTGATTATTAAATCAAGCCAAAACCCACACAGGGGCACCCACATGGATGTTTCCACGTGGGTGTTTGCACTCACTAATAGTGCAGCAGTACTGATGCTATGAAGAGAAGAACCTGCACAGGCTCCCCAGTGAGGGACCCCTGCGCCATACAAAACACCTGGGAAATATTTCTGAAGGTTGAGAATAAACACCCACTAGCAGTTACAGCAACAGAGTATCCACCTGCTCCCCCTATACCAGTAACTTTATCCATCTTACCCATCTGTTGGAGAAAAAAAATTACCTCTACATCCCAAGAACCCAGCTTTGCAGCGCACACATCCTCCAGCCCAGTAATCTGTTTTATATCCGTACACCTGGTTTGCGTGGACAGTCCTCATGACGTGCTATCACCAGTGAGGTGGCCAGTGCTGGTTTTCTACCCCAGAGAGCAGTGGCTGAGTGCTCTTCTGCATACCAGATTTGTTTTAGGGTGACATATCTCTCTGTGACAAATGGGCTGAGGACTTCAAATGACTTGGGGGAGGGGAGAGCTGCTCCTTATCTGTGTTTCACTAGGAAACACTATGGTTCCAAAATCCAGTAAGCAAAGTTCACTGTGTTATCTGAGCAGACGTAAAATGTGAATCTTCTTTTCAAATACACAACTGTAAAAAGCATTAGACAAAGACAAGTAACTAATCCTTGTTTAAAACAGCTCGCTTTGTTTAAAATACAACATATCCCCTCTGGAATTAACTACCTAAGATCTCAGGGGCTTGAGGTTATTTCAGGATTTGTTAACTAATGGAATAATTATATTACTAGGGGTTTAAGCAACAATGTCTACATTGTGTAAATACCTTTCTGTAACTCACGGTAATAACTACATTACACATCCTCCAGAAAGCAATATATTCTGAATGCTCAGACAATATTTATGAGTTTGTTTCAAAGGTTTCTGATTTTTATTTAGAGTGTTTAAAGTGTGTAGGCATAGTCAAAGCAATACATTTTAAAACCCTGCTATAAATCATTCACTGTGCAAAAGCAAACTTTCATTAAAAAGAAAGCACTTAATTGCTGAGAACTTCCTGAATGTAAACTGTCACTCTGGATACCACCTCTTTGCCCCTTTCTTGTAACAGATGGTCATTAACTTGTGGCAGGATGGACATTCCAACTGCCCAAATCATCCGGCTCTGCTGTATCAGCTCTGCAGTATCACCTCAGCGACTCCGCTGATGGGCCCGAGATCCCCCAGCCAGCTCAAGGCCTCTGCAGTCGATTCAGCAGCACAAAGCACCTTCATCACCCAGGGGACCAGCCCATCACTGTGGCTCCCTGCCTGAAATTCAGCCTTTCAGCAGCTGGTGACTATGAACTGAACCACTGAATAACCATCAGCAGAGAGGCACAAGAACTCTTTTACCATTATGCAGATTTTTCTCTAGTGAATGTTTTTCAGATCGTATGTTTACCTTGGTGATGCAAATAGGCATTTATTAAACTTACTATGTTAACAACTCTGTGTTAGCATTTCAACTGTCTTCATGCAAAACAAGATCTAAGAGTGATTTCAAACAGGCACAAGCTGACAGTGCTACAAGATGTGAAACCAATTCCCACCACTTCCTTCCATGCCAGTACTTCTAAAGGCCATTTCACACCTGGATGAAACCATTCACATTTTAATGTAAGTTCTTTGACTTCACCAGGGATGTTGATTTGTCTCCCCTTTCCTGGCTGCTCCACCTGGAGAAGTCCTAATGCACATTGATACTGCCCAGCAAGGGACCCAGCAAGGATCCTTTCACGTGCAAGGGTCCCCAGGCCGAATCCAGGTGACACCATCCAGTTTGCCAGGAGTTTGCAAGTGGGAGTCGAGAAAGACAGAGATGTTGAAAACCACATGGCAGGACGGAATTCAAAACTTCTGAAGGTAAGAGACCGTATCAACATATCCAGGAAAAGAAAAATCATTAGTGGAAAAGAAGTACAAAAGATTCCTTCAAGACAGCTGAACAATAAAAAGCTGAGAAAAACATTCCTTTCTGAACCCAACAAGTGTTCAAACTATGGACACTTGAGTTGTGTGCATCATAGCCTTCTGCCCCCTCACAAAGGTAAACAAGAGATAACAGAAGGGAAGAGGAACTATAATTATCAATAAAACGCTGATATTATTTACAAATATTCTCAGAAGGTACCTCACCCCTTCAGTCTCAGCTCCCAACAGTGAACAAAATGCTCTCCCCCAGAGAGAGCATAGCACTGCTCTTACCTTTCTTCCCATCATATCTCTTACAACATCCCTTAACTGGAGAGGCTGGGGCCACAGACCAGGGCACAGCTGCTCTAGTTACTGGGAAAATCGACTCATTCTTCTATGCAATGTTGATTAATATCTTTAAGGACGCTGAATTTGTAAGCACTAGAAAAATCAAATTGATTTCATCTGTATCAAAAAAAGCTAATTGCTTTCTTTCATAAGCACTAACTGGCTTTGCTTATTCAGATTTTCCAGCAATGAAGCTGGAAGTCTTAAGCTTAAAAGCAGGTCACTGACTCTTTTGTGATCGACATTCTTGTACTGGCCAAAGATTTCATTTAGCTTTAATCTCATTTTGTATCATGTAATTGAGAAAGAGAATATTCTGCAACAACCCTACTCTTTGTAATATTATCATCTTCATGAAATTTTGCACAAGAGTTCTATCAGCTGCTGATGGTCACAACTGGAAAAACCATGCTCCAGGGGCAACTTCACCATTACAAACATCCAGGGAAACTTCCAGCTTCCTGAGTGGTCACAGTCCACAACAGTGTTTGCCAGCATATAACACTTAGATATTTTAACGTAGGCTGCAATTCATGTAATACAAGATCAAACCCAGTAAGGAATGGGAGAAGAACAGGGGCAGCCAAGTGGAAGAACAGCCATAGATTAAACACCATCCACGGTGCTTTGCTGGAGGGAGGAAAACAAATAAAGGCGAAACTGCTGATCTCAGCTCAGTCCTTGAGGAGCTGTAATGTCCGAGCCACAGAGAGGTACTGGCATAAAAAAGCGTAAGCTACACAGACAAATTGGGTAATGTCTGTTCAAGAGAGAAATCTTGAAGGCTTGAGCAGGAAAGGATCATAGATGTGTCACTGCTGAGAAGGAAAACCCAGTCAGGCAAAAAGATTTAGGTCTCCTGCATAGCAGAACTAGGAAAATCCATGCTGGCTAACTGCCCTGTATGTGACCCGCTGGAATATAGGCTCAAATCTACTCTCCAGACAGACAATTCCTTACAAAGGAAACAGGAGATTGATAAGACTCCACTGGAAATGCCCACTTTGGAGATTAATCTGTACACATGCACACATGTACACACACGGAGTAATGCACTGGAAATCCACCGTTCAGAAGCACATCTGAAGCAGGTGGAAATGCAGGATGGAGAGCATTCAGGCTGCAGGGTTTAAAACAGCCATAAATATTACCAGTCTCAGCTATTCCAACACGACACAACCACTGCTCATCAATACTGCTGTCAGCTCCACGTCAGCAGCAAGCCACATGACAGCCACGGTCACGCACTGCCCCTGGACAGCAGGCACCGCCGCAGCTGGAGCTCAGCATGCCCGCACAGGCACAGCCCTGGACACCTTCATGCAGGCGCAGAAAGAGGACACACACACTGGAACCCGACACCGTGGTGTCATCCAGGAATTTGCTTGATAGCAGCCCTGTGATCAATTGCTGGTGTAGTTGTCTTTTCAGGAATTATCCAGGAATGCAGAGGCAGCCAGTAAACTCCCTCTGAAGTCTCCCTGCAGCAAGTGATGAGCCCAAATGCCAAGGTGACCTGCAGCAGGCAGCCTGCCCTCACTCCCCACCTTGAGGGGGACTCATGGGCAAGGATGGGTGTACATGTCAGTGGGTATCTACTGACTGCTTCAGACACATCAGACCATTTTGTTAATGCAGCCAAGCCTTTAAACAGAAAAATCAGAAAATCTCTTCAACATTAACTTTTATTTTTTAATTTCAAGTTCTTCTCAAACCTCTGCTGCTGAACTCACCTACGAAGAGGGGGACTCACTCCTCCCTTTGCTAAAATGACAGCTTTTAAAACAGCATCTGCAGTAAGATGCATCAAAAACAAAGTTCAGTTTATGGGATTTTAGAAAGCTTTCGGTATTGTTCACTGCTACTTGCTTTAAAACACTCCCCACCTCTCTTTGCTTTTACCTTTTGTCTCCTGTAATGTCATATGGGTTGGACTGTCAGAAGGAGCCAACTCTGGAGCAGATTCAGCCCCACTTAAACCAACAGTAAAAATGTTAAAGCCTTTGAGCAGCAATCACCTAGTAACAGCTGTGCTGGGGAACTTCCACTATGAACACTTATTTTTAAATTTCATTCTGATTGTTCATTTTCAAAGTTTAAAAAATATTTTAATGCCCCTTTTCCACAAAGCAAGCAACTTCACCACAAGATTCATGGGGATTGATAAGTCATGAGATTTCAGAGTCAAAATCAAGTGGGTTTTGGTGAAGAAGATACAAAGAAGCAGGCTAAACATTGTAGAGAGCGAAAAGTAATAGAGAGCCCAGTAGAATATTTTCTTACATTCACAAAAGGTTTTAATAGGTCTCACCATCGCAACTTTCCTGCAAACAGACTGGCGTAATTACACACCAGCCTCTGCATGGCCCCGGGGGCAAGCCTGCAACACTGCACCCCAGCAGATATACTGGGCTGCGATACTTTGAAGAGACAAGAAAATTACTTTTCTAGTTATTTATGTAAGCAATTCAGAAAGCACTTCCACCAGTTTCTCTTCTCAGAGAGATTTTATTTTTGTGAGGCCTTTTCAAGGACAAAGGATTCAATTTCAAAACTTTACCAAGGAAACAAAAAAGAAAAAAATAAGATGGAAACCTCATCACACTATTTTAGCAAAAAGCAACGCTGCACCAATTGCTACCATTGGTAATTTCTTGGTGTCCTTGGCACAAAGAAGAGCCCAGATCAAACACGTGATGACGACAGCATTGACTGCTTGGCCTCACTTCCACAGCACTCCTGATGGATGCTGTGCTGTTGGCGTGATGTGGCATCCTACTCCCAGCACCCAGAGCTCCTACCTCCAGGAGATAAACTTCTACTGCAAGAAGGAGTGAATAATGAGATTTCAGCAATAGTGGGCTCATGTTTTCTTCAGGCAAATTAATGGGAGAATTCAAGTACAGAAAGGTTTGAAATGGAAGGCAGGAGTGAAAACAGCTGGTAAAATACACCCTCAGACCCTTGCAGCATGCAGTGTACTATCCCCTCAAACACCAGTTGTACATCAAACAGGGATCTCTGAACACCTGCCCTCAGGAGCTCTGGTGACAGCCCAGTACAAGGTACATGCGCAGCAGAAGGACACGACGGACTCCGCACACCCAGTGCCAGGAAGGGACGTCAGGGAGACCCTGGCCAGCATCAGGGACACAGCAGGTATGCCTGATCCCTCTGCCTTTCAGGGAGTAATCCTGCATTCTCCAAGAGTGAGGGGACTTATCTTAGTGAATAGGCACATACACCTCAGAGAAGAGGCAGGAACATCCCGCACACTGCCTGCATGAGCAGGGACCCAGCTCTGCCCAGAGGGGTGAAACAATAGGTGCCCATCAAGCACGGACATGGCCATTTGCCCATTGGCAGAGCTGACTCTGGGGCCAGCTGGGCAAACCCTTCAGTGCCCTCTCTGCCTTTCCCCAGAACGCAGGAGACCCAGAGCAGGACCATGAGGCTCCTTTGCATTTTCCCTTGCTTCCCGGTTTCCTGCACTGTAATTATTGCCGGCCACAGCAGACAGATAAGTGACAGGGGCAAAGAGAGCAGCAGGGAGGTGCTGGCCTTGCTGCCTGTAATGGTGGGGTCCTTCCCTGGCAGCACAGAGGTTGGCCATTAGGGCCCTCACCTGTCACCATGCCAGATATCACAGAATCACAGATCTAAACATTTATAAAAGATACCATAAACAACTCCGTCTCTCTGGTGACAGGAAGGACGTACTTGACAGGTCGCTGGAGTGTCTGAACTAACAGACACCTTGGGGACAGCAAGGCAAGGGGTGCACACTGACTTGAGACAGAGACCAAGGGCATCTGAAAAGGTTACGTGCAGGTGGAAAAACCCCACTTTTATCAGTATTTCTCTAGTGTGACAAAGTGATAAAACATGAGATGGAAAGTATCAGTGTCACATTCTCAGCAGCACTGTGTCTCACTACCAAAACTATCCTGTTAAACACAATTAATGTATTTCTGTATTAAGGTATTCCTGTGCCCAAGCCAAGAATAATAGAGTTGTTTACTAAAGGACAAACAAACACAGCATGATTCTGAGAAAGAGTTAACCAAAGCTAACTGGGAGGTTTCTAAAAGACTACTGGACAGGGTAAATAATAGAGAACTGAAAAAAAACGTGTGGCTGTACAGAAAAAGTGGGAGGTAGAGTTGACTTTCCCCTTCTCAATATTTCCAAGGAATTGCAAAGTTTTGACAATTACGAAACACATTAGCTAATCATGAAAATTCATCAAGTATGTCATAAGTGACAGGGAAGAGTACTTGAGTGCTAAAATTGGATGAGCCACAAAACCTCCTGACAATCACTTACATAAATCACAGGAACATATCCATCATTTGACACAGAAGGTGTTTCCAGAGAGTAATATTTTTATGCCAAGAACAAGAAAGTTTGTATACCTCTTTTGGAATCACACCGTATTTTGATCATTACCATATCAAACCATTTCAGTGAAAAAAAAATGGTTATGCTTTTGTGGTCTGAAGTATTTGCAACTGAGGCAGAGGATCTTCCTGTGCACACCAAGGCAGCAGGAGCAAGGCAAAGCCACATGCCAATGATGCGGGACTGCCGCTTGCACGTGAGTAATGAGGAATGACAGCAAACACACACGAACACTTTACACAGTGACACTTTGATCCAGGAAGTTGCACCAGATTACAAATGTTAATCCTAAATGGTTTACAACATTACTGGAACAAAAGAAACAAGCCAGGAGGTTTATTGCACTTTGTTTCAAGGACCTACACGTGGCATTATACCATATCAAAAGGTAAGAGCACTTCAGTAAGTGCAATTGCAATTCTTTCGTTTTCAAATCTTAGGTTCTGGCTTTGCATATGTAACTAGAAATGTCCTCGTTTATTTTGTAGTTATTTTTTAAGCTTGCTTCTTCCCCTCAACTACGTATTCCAAATACAGATTTGTAATGTCATTAATATAAAATTTCACTTCTTCCTACTACAAATATAAATCAAGTTAAGAACTTGCACATTACTTGAAATGCTGTTTGGTTTTTCATTGAAGGAAACCGTGCTTACCTCCTGTGAACCTCCTGCTCTTCAGAGCTGATCCCACTCAGCAGCCAGAATTGCTCTGCTCTGTAGAAGTTTGGTTGCATCCACCCCACACTGGCACTCTCTGTCTGCTTCCATGAGAGCAACTGACTTCCTTTTCCATAAATCCTTAGTGTAGAGCACAAAACATGGCTTAGGAGCCACAGGGACTAACATGGCTTAGGAGCTTGCCAGCTTTGGCAACTGATCTTTGCACCATTGGTTTCCCTTTGGGAAGGGGTAACACAGAAGATACAGTAGGTAGTTCTGCATACAAGGTAACAGGAAGATGCAAAGAGCAGCAGTAAAATACGTATTTCTTGACACATTATTTCAAGAAGAAATAACATGCCTTCCACAGTTTATTTCCTTCCTTCTGCAATTTTTTTTTGTTTCATTTCTGACTCTTGACAGTAGCTCTCAATATGCCACTATGGAATTTTATATAATATTATGCATTGTCAACATCCTATGGAGTTTGAAGATGTCAATGATAGCTTAAAAAATAGCACACTTGTTATGTTCTCTACCATTCTTGAAATGCTGTCAAGAGATATATGGATAATTAAATCTCCATGTACATCAAAAGATATCCCTCAGCCCAGTAAAATGCATACACTCTAGCAGTACAATTAGTCTGAGATGACATCCTAGCTTGTCTAACTAACAAGGTCAAGAGAGAAAAGATGGGAAATCACACCTATTCAACTGCAGTCTTTACTGGCATATGTCTGTGAATGTCTGCTGTATTTCTTTGTTAAATTTAAAACTTGTCTTGGTGGAAAAAGGAGAAAAGGATCGATTTTATAGTCTGTACACTAAAATATAGCATGTTGAAAAACAGATGCTAGAACAATATTCCACATGCCCCAGTAAGACCAGCAATTGAATAGCAGTTCTCATCATGTTCACATAAACATTTCTGCACAGTTGCCAATTACTTAAAAATGAAATAAGAAGAGGTTGTCCCAATAAAAGTAAGGCATCTCCATATAATATCATGGGCGAAGTTACCTTGGTTACCAGAACCACAGGCAGGTGGACAGTTGAAAAACAATTTATCTTCAATTATTTTACATAAATATTTGCCACCAAATGTGCTCAACTAAACTACTGTCAGTACACCTGTGAGAATGTGGAAGCACAGTAAGCTGCTAAAACTTTTCAACAACAGCAGCACTGCCTATGGCCACACAAAGGAAACAAAGAATATTTGTACTTTACTCTGTTTATGTGACATTATTCTATAAAAGTGAGTAACTCTGAAATCCCAATTCTTCAGATGACCTACAGGGTATGCAATATAATATAGCTCAGTAATTTTGCTCTTTACCTCTCCACAGAAAGGAATTACATTTCTCTACACATGCTGTGATTCATAGCATTCTGTTTTGGTTTTGCACACAGATTCCTATTAAGGCCATTAAATCATATAGCCACTGATGGACTTCAATTAGCACTGGAAACACACAAAAAAATCTTTGTTAAAAATAACGTTAACTGACAAAAGACATCTTCGAATTCTAGTTTTCGCATACAACAAAACAAATAACCTGATGAAACAAAAAACAATGGGAATGTAGTTGCAATCTTAACTGTGGAGAAACACCCCTTAAGTGCATAATGAGCACGGGATGGTCATTTATCCTGAAGCTCAGAACAAGGCATTGTCCATCTACTCCGACAGCTCTTTGTTACTATCCCCATGGTTGTTTGCAAGCATATTCAATCCAATTAACAGTTTTCAGTAACAAGTATCTGGCCTTTGCTAGGAAATGTAATGAACGCTTTGGAGAGGAATCAGAACCTCTCACTGAATTCCCTTTCACTGCACAAGAGGTCCAACTCCTTCCGAACCCCAATCCCAGAGGATGGATTTTGTCACGGTCACTTCACTCAGGGCTGAACCCTCAGAAAGTCTGAAGAGACACAAATGGATTGCCTAGAAAAATGTGTGTACCAGAAATGAATTTGAAACAAGGATATATGGCACAGTGTAAGTATACATTCAAATTTACCAAAGGCTAAGGGGTAACAAGAACTTTAAAATTCCATCAACTCTGGCAATAGGCACCACTGGAATCAGAAAACCAGATGAGCCAAAAAGGAAAGAAATCATTATGTATTTCGATTTAACAGTTTACCTGCAATCTCCTGCCAATACTACAAAATTTGGTGGGTTTTTTCATGTATCAAAGTGGTTCATTAAAATCCATCTTCAAGGTACCAAGAGAAAATAAAGAATTAAGGTTAAATTAATGACCGTGAAAACAAGTTAAGAGGCATGAAACAACCTTTACTACTGTCTTTGCTTTCTAGAAGATATAGAACAAAACAAATTCCTTCCCAGCATCTCCAAACCAATTATCTCATGGTTTAACACCTTTACTGTACAAATGTCTGCCTCGTGATTATAATCTTTTGTAACAAGACAAAACTAGGTTTTTTTCTTAAAAAAAAATCTTAAGTATCTATAGTCAAAGTTATGAGATGGGGAAAAAAAGAAACAAAAAAGGAATAGGTCCTTTTTACCCATTTTTTTTCCTGAAAACAGGTGAAAATAATTTCTAAAATACTCAACTTTAAAAACCTTGGATCAGTTGTCTTGGTCTAAAACCATGTAATATGCTTTTAATTAGCATAAGAAAAATTCTTTATGTGTTTTTAAGAATAATAGATGGATTCAAATAGTAAGACATGCACAAAAGAGATTTTCAAACATTTGCACTGACAGCAAAGTATCAACCCTACAACCCCCAACCACTGGCCACAGCACTTTCCCTCTTGTGCAGCTCTGGAAGGAACGGCTATTTTAAGCAGTGGATCCCAAAACAGACAATACTGGTCCTTAGAGATCATGGAAAATAAGGAACACAGTGAAGGACCATATAACATGAGCATCTTTAATAGCATGAACATTAATAGCAGGCTACTTTTTGAACAGCCGGCAGTGGGAGGAAGGAACCTTGTGGAGTGCGAAGACATTAAATTTGCCTGTTCGCAAGAATGCACCAACTTTTATGTGGTAAAAAACAAATGAGAGAATGTAGACAGATCATAGTCCCTGGACCTGCATACTGAGACTAAGTTTTCTTTTTCCATCTAATCTGATAAAGCCATGACCAGTGTAGACCTTGGGAAAAAAGAAGTTCCAGAATAATGCAGATAAATTCTTAACTGCAGGTAGAGTCAGACACTGGTGATCCAGCAATTTAGAATTAGTGATGAGGAGTTATGAAGAAAGAAAAACTATGTATTTAAGTAAAGTAGCCATGGGGAACTTCTACAGAACAGGCTCTGCATTTTCCAATACAAAAGGAAAAGCAAAACAATAAGCATTTTAATTGGAAGCATCTTTATAAATTAAATATCTAGTCTCTCTCTGACTGAAAGCAACGATCCACATTCCATTCACAAACAGTTGCAATCTTGTGAATATCTCAATTTCCAGTTTTCTACGCCAGACTTCTAGCATTTATTAAAAGTAACACAGGTTTCTACAAACCAAACTGTCATGCATCACGTCACCTGGTAAAAATAAAACCAGAGATCAAGAAAGAACAATACTTTTGTTCAGAACTGCCATCTTGTCGCAGAGAGATGTCCATGCCTTCATGTGTAAGCACACACTTGACTAATCTCTGTATAGTTCAAATAAACCAACTGACCTAATTAGCAGACCACAAACCACAGGACAACAAGGGAAGAACTTACTTGGCAAGTGTGTCTGCCTTTCCACTGGTGTCTAGGACCACACCAGGTTTATTACTATAAAAATGTTCTACATAGATAATTTGATTCAGTATCTAGGAATACAACTCTTCTTTTTGTGGGTACTTTATCAACTTTTTAGAATTGGTAGAAAACCAATTCTGATAGAAGCTTTTTGGAGAGAAAAGGAACTGGGCAAAACACTGTCACTGGCAGGTAAGCTCCTGCACCTCCCTCCTACTTCTTTCCACGATTTAGTACATCCACATTAGCAGATGGAAAAATGACAAAGATTTATTTGCTCATAAACACCTCACTAGTCAGCAGCAGACAGCAGCCCTCTATCTCAGGGAGAAAGCTCTATTCTGACAGGCACATTGAATGCATTTGTCAATATATATTTGGGCATATTGATACCTGCTGCTTCTCTCATCCCCAGGTGGTACCTCTTCCCCACTCCCCTGTCATGTGACATGAAATCTCCACATACACTCACATACGTACAGGTCAAGACACAACTCCCCTCCAGTATTCATACCCTGACATTTGACAACTGCAGGAGAGAGACCAGCCATTTCAAAGCAAGATGAATCTAGAACAAGTGAACAACATTGGAGGTGAAAAAAAGACACACTTTCAAGTAAGCCAAACACCGTGATCAGATATGTACCCAGACTCCTGTAATTTCAGAGGAGCGAGAGATACAGATTTGAATTTTGCAATCTGGCGCTCGCTCCAGGCCACCTCTTCCATCGTCTTCCACATGCCGTAGCTTTCAATCCAGGCAGATTACAGCTAACAAAGTCATACAATTTAGTTAATCCAATAAAATGATCCAGATGGGAAAGATCCTTCCTTGAATGCCTTGTTATCTTAATTAGATAATAGAGTTTTTAAAGTTCTTTCATGCTGCTAGGAGGCAGGCATGTACACATTGACTCACTGAATGACTCCGGGCAAAGTTCAGTTATCTCCTTGCACCTGCACCCAATTTAGCAGGACTGTTCCTCCTCCTTCACTACTTGCCACATCAGCTCCTTGAGAGTCTGCAATTTCCCGAAGTGGGGCAAAACTCTGTCTCACATGATCTCTTAATAAAACTGATCTTTGGAAAAGGTCTCCTTAGGTCTCTTCTCTGGAGCCTTTTGTTTCAGCCCCCAAGCTATTCATGCCAAATAAAAGAGGCTGCACACACTAACCAAGCCAAGAAAGGAAAAAAGTCCAGATGGTTTAGTAAGGAGTTTGACATGATTACAGAAAGTTTCCAAAAACTAGTAATTTTCATGGACTAAGCTGTGTCCTACATTAGCAGAATGATGTGTTTTCCATTATCTCCTCTGGTCTTTTGAAACCTCCCAAAAGCTCAACATTTCAGATGGTAATTTGCTTTGGCTGTTAATTCTTGTTACATTTTTCACAGAAACTGCTCCTCTTTCCCTTCACAACAGACATTTCAGCAATCTCCTTCTGTTCATTTTCTGAGAAGCTCCACACGTTCTAGATGTGCTTCTCTAAGAAAAGCTCCACTGAACAGGGTAAACACATGTAGACACAACCAGCCTAGGTAAGAAGAAGGTACTTAAAATTATCTCAAAATAAAGCACAATTACAACCCCGATATCCATATCTTATACATGAAAATAATCTGATGAGAGACACAGTTGTTAAGTAAAGCTCTGGACCTTCCTTCAGGAACCACTGCTGGAGTGGATGGGTCTCCACATTTAGGATGGGTCTCCTGACATCTATCTTCAGACACCTGAAAGCCAGGCACTGTAAGTCACCTGTACAGACTCTCTGAGTCAAGAGAAAGTGATGGGTTTCCCCAAAGTCCAGTTTATTCCATCTGTCCACAGCTACAGTGACATGGATGTAAACTGTGTGGATACCAACCTGAGGAGGGCAACAGGAGCCCCTGGAGCTACTCTCTCTTTTCACTGTCTGGAACAGGAGGTTGGTTGCCCATCCTGGATGAGGTATAAATGTTTCAGAAGACTAATTCAAAGCACTACAAATTCCTCTTCAGTAGCAGGTACTTACTGTTGTGACATGCCAGTGGCAGACAATCACCACTCACCCAGGCCTGTCAGCCTGTCAGCCGCAGCTTGAAGTTTACTTTATAACCCAGAACAGGCACAGATGAGCATGTCCTGTAATAGTCTGTACAGCTCACCACTGCCCTGTTTGGCACATCTGAGAGCAGAGACTGTATAAGCAAAACATAAGCTGATCTAGTGATGAAGTGCAGCAGCAGGAAACAAATACTGAAAGCCACTTTACATGCAGGAGGATACCTCCAAAAGGAAATAACTCACTTTTTTCTTCCCAGAGCAAAAACGATGTGGCAGTCATGAATGAGTAAAAGGGAGAGGAAATAACACAAAAGTAACTGAAAGCAGTATACAGCCCATTGTGCAAACCGTGGACTTTCGACCTGAGAGCGCAGCCTTGGAGAACCGCTGCCACTGGGCTAACTAAGCTGAAACAACCTGCTGTTCCCAGGCCACAAGGTAACACCTCACAATAAAAGGCTGTGGAGTGAGTTCTTATGAAATGAGATTAGCTTCACACACCATGCATGCAAAATCAACATGCAACATCAGGTCTGCTGATCCTCAAAGGAGCAGCATTAAGATAGAAAGGCTGAATTTACTCAGAACATAATCACTCATTTCATTTATCAGTTCCAACCATGCAAATCTTAAGGCACTTTGTGAGCAGCCTACAGCAACAATTTATGACCCACAATGATGGTTTAATATATGCTCAAAAGCTAGATACCAGCATCCTCCAAAGTGGAACTGAAATATATAAAGCCCTTATGCAAACACTGAAGCAGTATTATTAATCTAGAAATTGTGGCATAACTACTGAATGCATTCAAAAAAATCACCAAAAAAACAAACAACAACACATTTCTGGCACAAAACAGAAGTTTAGAAAGATAAACAATATATGGATATAACCAAATGGGGAAAATTCAGACAGCTTGTTTCAAAGCTAAGGCTATCTGGGTCTAGATAACACTGGGTCTATTCTGTGTTCTAAGACATGGTCATTAATATTGCAGCATTTGAATTTTTGTATCTACAAATAAGGATCAGGCCCAAGCATGTCTTCCCTCCAATAATCTGAACACTTTCTGTTCTTGTTGCCTACCACATCCCAGATGCACATCAGGTTCTTACCAGTCACATTGCTTAGGAAGAGCTTAGTCTTACCTCTATCAGATCTCGTGAAGACCTACAAGGCAGTAGGATGTTGGGTTTAATAGGTGCTCCAGACTTGAGCCAAACTGCATACCTGAACACATGCGCACTCCCAGCAGAAGGGAAGCCTCTCCATCCTAATGTCTGGATGTGGGGACAAACCTATTTTTACTAACAGATTTCACCAATATTTAGGACAATAACCCAGCAGTTCAGCTGTCATAAAGATGCACACAAGGGTTTCACCAACTCTACTAAAGCTGATCTTCCAGCAGAGCTATAAACAGCTGACAGCAGCAGCATCTTAAAAGGCTGCAACAAGAGCTATTCTACTCTCAGTGGCACAGAGAAGTCCAACGAGGAAGAAAATTATAACCACCAGCATATCTTCAGCTGCAGAGAAGCACTGATAAACCAAAAGAGAAGCCAGGTTTTGCAGACATCAACCTCCCAAGCCCATGTTAAGGTTTGTGAACACAGATGCTAACAGCTAGGACCTGAAATTCAGCTCAGTGGTCTTATTTCTGAAGGTAAGCAGACAAGGAGCACAGAACTGCCAGAGCAGCGCAAGGAGCTTGAGGGAAAGGGTCGCTGCTGGCCATGACAGTGGATCACTGCTGCCTTACTGCAGGAACGGGTGCTATTCCCAGAAGAGTTTTCAAATTGACTCTTTGCAGGGGATGGAAAGAAAGGTAAGAGCCACTGCTTTGTTCTGGATGGGGAAAAAAAGCTGTGCAATGGAAAAAGGATAAAACAATAAAAAGATGCTGATTTTACAATGCTGAAGTATGCCTGTCACTCTGAGCACCTTCATTACAAGGAGAACACTGAAGGGAAAGCTGCAGAAGAGAAGACATACATCAAGACTCTCCACCTGTGCCAGAGCCTTTCTGAACACCATCCTTACGATTACCCTGCCTGTTCAGATGTGCATGTGGAAGTGCAGCTACTGCTGAAGAGTGGTCAGGGCAAAAAGGGAAATCTTTCTCACCCACTGCCAGGTGGTTTTGACAACTTTCACATTCAAATTTCCACACAGTAGAAATCTTCCGCTTACAAGCTTCCCTTCATATCGTCAGGGAGAACACGCTTTTGCTGACTAACACGCAAGTCGTAACTGAACCACAAAGCATGACCAGAGCAAAACCATGCCCTGAGTACGCAGCCCCTCTCGCACAGCTGCACGATTTCAAACCAACACTGCCCTGCTGCAGAGCCACCACGACTTCAAGGGGTGGCCAGTCTTTCATGCCACTCGATGCTTTCCCCTGCTAAATGGTTCCTTGGTCGCATAACCCACACAGTGGACAAATCCTTTGGGACACTCACAGGTAAAAACGCTGCGTGACTTTATCAGCTGTCTTATCAGAGAGATGGAAGGGTGAGAGGGTAGGAAGCATTGCAGGGAATTTAATAAGAAAATAAACACACAAGAGCAAAGTCAATTGCCTCTGGCAATGCTGGTTTTGCCTTTCAGGTATTAATTTAAGAAAAACAGATGCACTAGACGTATCAAGACAGACGCAAAAGAGAGGAAATGGCAAAATAAACACATAAACAGAGAAGTTTTGGAAAAGGAATTAACTCTAACATGTTGATTTTCTAATACAAATGTAAATTTTGCTTTAAAATTGTTTTATTTTCTTTGCATTTTTCCAATACACACATTACAAGCAAGTTGTTGCTGGTGGCCTTACTCAGCTATGAACACTACACTACTGCTATCAGTAAGATCAATTATGCACTAAATTGCTACTGAAAATATACTTTCTCTTCTGGCTTTATTTCTCCACATGGTTAAGCTGCTATTTTCTACTGTACATTTTTTATGTAGGTAGTAGCTGCATTTTGAAGCAGCCTACAATTTAACCATTGTTTTTTGGACAAGGCTCAATATGATTTTTCTTTTTCTCATACTATGGTGATACCAAAGGCTGTGGCCAATATGAACACACAGGTTGTGGTCATGTTTTGTTTGGGACTGTGCTGGTTAACCAAGGAGTTAACAGACTCTTAAATGGAACTACATAATTTTTGTTGGTTTTCACTGACCACAACATTCTCCTTCTTTTCTTCAGAACAGGCAGATTTCAACTAAATTTCTCACTTAGAAACTAATTAAATAATGATTACACTTAAAAACTGTATGGATAAAAAATAACTATCAGCAGTCTAGCACCACCACACTAAAGATGCTAAAACAGAAATCTCACAAAACCTCTGCTTGACTTTGATTTACCAGTAGCTAAAATTCCAGGAGGAAGCTGGGCACCCTTTAAAGGTTTCCAGCTTGTTAAGCAGAGATGTATGAAGGGAATGTGAGGCTGTAGGGTCAAGGACAACCCTGTGGCAGGTGCTTCTGACACTACAAATACTGTTGGACCCAATGACTACCTAAAAGATACCTAGAAAGGAAGTTTATTTTTCTAGCAATTGTTTGCTGGTTTGTTTTTGTTGTTTTTTTTCCCAACAGACTGCCTATAGTTCACTGCTTCTTTTGAAGATTTAAAGTAGGCCTGGAAAGCTGGGGGCAGGGAAGCAGAATTGAGATTTGCAGTTTATTTTCACCTTAGTGCTCTCCAATATACAGAATCTGATTTTCCCCAGTGGGATACTGAAATCTTAAGGAGTCTTCAACACACCTTTGATTTAACTGAAGGCTTTGAGGTGTTCCATTTGGGCTCGCTCCTTGTGAAAATTCATTAGATGCTGAATTTAAATTTCCTTTATAATAACTTATGATACTCTCATTCAACTGTTTTTATCCCCTCACAGTTTACAATTGTGGTTATAAGTTCAGCCCACCAGCATGCGCCTGGCCCATTTCTAACGTGTTTTCCAGTACATCTCCCAGCACTGCCATGAACCTCAAGAACTGGTACGCATGACACTGTCAGCAACACCATAGCTGTTCTGCAGCTTACAGAAAACACTGCATACCAGGAAGAGAGGAAACAAAGACTGCAACATTATACTGAAAACTGAAAAACAAGCAAGCATTGCTACTCATTACTTTGGGTTTGGCTCAGCACTGGGATAGCAAGTCTAGGTTTTGTAACACCAAGCAACACAGGATTTCATTTTCTGTGGTCTTGAAGACTCCTGATTCAGAAAGTAAAGTCTCTGTATCTCTTCCAAACTCTTTGATAACCCTTATTCTAAGGCTGACCTAGCCCTTATAGGTTGGGTTTGGTAGCATGAAATACATTAATTCTCACCCTCAGGCAGAGGAAGGAATACAAAGAGACTGGGTTTGGGGTTGTTCACAGGGCTGTATAATCCTGAGCACACCAGTCAACCTTCCCATGCTTCATTCACCACCTGAAAAGCTGGGATAATGCTTAGACACCAAAAGGTTTAAGTACAAGGTTTAATTAACCAGCATCTGGGCCTTGGCTCAAAGGTACTGAAGTGACCAATACAGTCACTCAGTTTCGCTGAAGTTGGGGTGAGAAAGGGAGGTATTTTACATTGTACAAGGTCTCTGAGAGTGCTGCTGTTAAATGGTAACAACACCCTGCTAAGGGAGGGTGAAAGTATCTCAGTCAGGACAAACAAGTGAGCAGGACACCTGTCATGCTCAACTCCCAGGTCCCAAGTCCCTGCACAGGTGGGGACCTGCACCATATCACATCAGGGGGCCACACAAGCCCCTCATCTCTACTCTGAGTTTTCAGAGGACAAACTGTACTGTTTTCTCTTCACAAAAAGAAATCACAAGGGCACCAACTGAGAAGTCTAAAGTGACAAAAATCCTCCAGCAGAGCTGGGATTTGAACCCTCTTCCAGTCTAGTGCCTTATCTACTAGGCAAAGCTGTCCAAGAAGATAAGCTCTGTTTCCATGTCCTTGCTAAAAAAGATCTTTTATGTGGGGTTTTTTTCCACAATGGGCTAACTCTTTCTCATTACTGTTTCCCTTGGAAACAAGAACATACTTTACACAGTTTCCTCTGGATTTTCTTTTTTTTTTTTTTTTTAAGAATAATTGCTCCTAAAATTAAGGACATTTTGTTTGTTTATTTGTCTCTCTCTGATAAATGCAGAATGAAAGGCAAGTGGAGTTTAACAACCATGTTACTGAATAATCCTGATTTATGGATCCCAGCACCACTCTGCACAGATCTGATTGAGGAGCCAAGAAGTCTTGGCCTTGTGGTTAGGCAAGGTGGCTGCTTGACAAGCAGCATGTCAGTGTGGTTTTCAGGCTTTAAAAGCTACATTTTTGCTCTTTTTCCTCCGGCTGAGGAAGTATTTCCTAAACTTTACAAGTGAAATGGACAGTATGCTATCTCTTGGACATCAGTCAGTATTATCATGTCTCTTTTGGTAAAGAGTGCATTTATTCATGTGCTGATGTCCGTATTTTGGGGAGAAAATTACCATGTATTGCATCAGAAGAAAACACTTTTTAAAAAAGAAATTATCAAAAGCAACTGTTCTGTCAACTAGCTTGTAGTTACAAAGTTGTCTATCTTGACAATGTAAAGGCCTGGCAGGCTGCATGAGACACCTTACCTGAATGACAGAACCTGATGTAAAATCTCAGGCAGTTTCCCACAAGGAAAACCTTTCATGAACATGAACACACAGAGGAGAATATACATTTTGTTTGTCTCAGAACAGCATACTTTGGCTTACCTACCAGGAGGCTTTTTTTGATAGGACAGATGCTTCACCTCTGAAGGATCCTGTGATCTTACTACTGCAAGGGTTCTGTGCTGTCACTTCTCTCATCAGAACTGCTGTTGGCCCCTGCTGCATCTGCACTCTAAGGTTGAAATGTATCAGAGGTGAACACCAAGACAGAAACAAGCTTAAAATATTTTTTAGAACCAAATGTGCTATACAAGCAAGCCCTCAGTCCATAATTACTGCATATAGCAAAGGAGAGCAGTAGCAAAACCAACAATCAACTTTACAAGATCAGTACACAGAGAAAATGGAAAACCAGCTGACTGTGAATATACAACTCCCACACTACAGCTTTAGGTTTACTCGATCCCCACCAAGCTTACCTGCTAATTCACAGCAGAAAATACAAATATTCTTGACTACTCAATCTCTTCATAAGCAATCACAACAAGAACAAAGTATGTTCACAACTGGATGAAAAATTAGGAACGGCCTATGGCAAAGTTTTGTTCAGACTGCAGCATCTGTGAAAAGTACATAGTGCAGCACTGCTTATCTTGTGCCTAAAGTCATAGACCAGATCCTCTCATGCCTCATTCAAGTTTATTTCTTTTTGGAACCACTAAGAGTTACAAACCCATTTATAAAACTCCATGAAACAGTCAATTATCTTCCTTTCTTTTTAAAATATATTAAAATTAGAATGCAATAAAAGTCTAATTTCACTGTGTCAAGAGTACTACTCAAAATCAAGTGCTAAATTATTACTCATTTTCAATTCATCACTGTTTTGCAGAATTTACATCAAATCTCAATAAAAATTACTTCACAAGGGTTGTAAACAAGGAGAGAAGCGAGGGCTGGACAAGACTATATAATAAGAATCACCATGCAAGCCCAGCTTCTACCCTTTTTCAGGCTGTAAACCTGTGCATTTCACTCCAAAACTGAAAAGTGCAATGTAAATGACAAATTTCTTCAGCTGCCATGAACTGAAATTACAGAAGCAAATGTTTTCCATTCTGTAACCTTTAAGTTCTTTCAAAATAATTTTTACTCATACGCCCCTAAATAGATAGGAAGCCAAAATTTGTTTTAGCATATACTTCCCTGCTCCTCTTAGAGGTGAAAGGAAGAAAGAAGGGATTGGCAAGATGCATTTAAACTCTAAAATAATCCTTTAAAATGACACTCTGCCAGGACGTTCCCTTCAATGTAACACAAAAGAATTACTGCAAAGTCTATCCTTATAAAGAGAATTTTAACATTCCCATTTTCTCTTTGGCCCCAAAACCTTTTACCAGAACAGCTGTAAAATAGTTTCATTCAGGAACATGAGCACAATACACCATACTCTTTTCTTGTCTCAGAGATGCTGAAGCCCTTATTGCTCTAACCCTCCCACGAGCACCACACCACTCACCGCCCACTCAAACCCAAACCATAGCCACACAGAGAGTCTGGCCTGCTTCCTTCTCCCACCCCACTGCCCCTGTTCACAGCCATCTCTTCTCTCACATTCTGATTTTCCCCAAAATTAAATGCTCACAACTGGTTTCAAAGCATCCTGCAGATCCTTTTCAAGTAAGTGAGCCTTTTTCCCAGCATGGAGACAAGAGATGTGTGCCTGGAGCGGCTGTGACATGTCCACAGGCCAGGTACCCAGGAGAGCCATCCTGTCCCCGGCAGAGGTCTGTGCACACAGCGAGCTGCCAGCTCCAAGCCACATCTGCTGAGCAAACCCCTGCTCAATTCACAACTGCTCAAACACTGCCCCCAGCTATGGGAGATCTTCCTGCCCCAGGGGCTTCCACTCCTGTCACATGGAAAAGATGAAGGGCAATGGGTACAAGTTACTTCTGGGGAGATTCCAGCTGGTCACAAGTTGAAAATTCTTCACAATGAGAACAATCAGTCATTGGAATAATCTCCCCAGGGAAGTGGCAGATTCCCCAACATTGGACGTGTTTAGTATTTGGCTGGACAGGGTGCTGGGAATATTGTCTAAACCGTGTTTTTGCAAAGAAAGACTGGACCAGATGATTCTTGAGGTCCCTTCCCAATTATATTCTATTCTACAATTCCTGTAGCACACAGCCACTGCATGAGGTCCATGAGGCCAGCCTGTGACATGCCACCTGAAGATGGATTGTTTTTTCTTGATTTAGCATAAAGGCCTGGGAAAAAAGATGTTACTGAAAGGCAAGTGGTTGACCAAGTCAAACAAAGACACTTGACACCTCTGCTCCTTGCGATGTTCCCAGGGAGGAAACTGTCACCAAAACCAGGGGTCACCATGAAGCCAAAATGCTACTTCAATTCACCTATGAAGTATTTTGACAGATACATGGGATTTAAGTGGTACCGAGGTCTCACACAGCGCAGAGGAAATTCAGCTTCCCACAGATTAAACCTTTTATTGGATGTTTCTCTGCATAGCCTGGAAGTATTGCTCTCCAAAATGAAGACTTGTATCTGTCTGACAGAATTCTATTGAACAACACACCATGGCTCACCCTTAAGGCTCTGTAATATTATATTCGTTAAATGGTACTTTTTTCCAAGCAGCCTATGGAGTTATAAAAGCTACAACTTTTTCCATTTCTGTCAGTGAGATGCTTTCCAACACCTGTGGCCCAATGCAGAACTGCAGCACTGTGGACCACTACAACATTCTAATATCATCCTTTTTACCAGGTTTCACAATCCCAAAGAACCTTGTTGGGGTGGGGGTTTTTTTTAAATTATTTTTATTTACTTACGTATTTAGATGACACAATCCCTGCTCTGCATAGTATGGAGCTGGCTCCCAGGCAGGCTACCAGCCACAGCTCTGAGCAATCAGAAAAGCCTATGTCCACCACCACCCTGGGAAGGACAATAAGTCATTCAGAAGTCAAGAGCGAAAACCACAACTGTGTGAAATCTTCAAAGACAGAGCTTCAACCAACTTTTTCGCTTTTGTTTCTGTAAAAAATACCTCTTGTATGCCAACAAAGCACCAACAAAACATCCCCCTTATTTTAGCTGTTACACCTATTTGCAATAATTGAAGTGCCACAGAAGTGAAGAGTAATATATTTCCCACTTCTTTAAAAACTCAAAGAAAGAATGAGCCAAATTGTGTTTTCAGCGCAAACTGGCATATCAGGGTAATGTGAAACAAACTTCACTTTCTAATTTAGTGTATTCTGGTTTTACTGAAAACATGATCTGTATGTTTAAATGGCGGCTATTTGTGCAGTATTTATACTGCCCATAAGACACTGAAGCTGGAGGCCCACTGCAGAAAAATAAGTAGAAGGTGATTGTTTGACTCACTGAGGTTTGGGTTTGGATCAGTTTCACAAAAAGAAGAGGTGAAAAAGATGCTTCATTTCCTTCTTCCCACTTGACAGTGCTGGGTGTTTATGGACTTTTCAACTACTTGGGTGAAATACAGCTGAAGTTTTCCTGACCAAAACCCTGCATCAGCTGCAGCAGCCCCTGAACGTCTGGGTCAGTCCCATCAGTCCGTCTTCAAACTGCCCATCTGAGTGAAGAGCACACTAAGTCAGCTGTGTACACAAAAGCTGCCTCGCATAAAAAAGGAGCTTTTAAGAAGCACTTTCAGTATTAAAGTGTGGCAGTCACTTTACAATTACTGTAACTAGCTCTGGTGTTTGGAGTCAGATAAAGCCTTCTATAAGTCTTTCTACAAGTAGAGACTGAATTTTCTACATGTCCTTAGATATATTATGGACTGTATTATGGCGTCAAATATGTTAAGGCCTCTAAGGCTATTTGCTAGATATACCTTTTGTAGCACTGCTGGGGATTCTCTTTGTCACTTTGAATCAGTGCCTGATTTCATTTTTTATAAAAACTAAAAGGGGGAATTGTGGCTGTTACAGGCCTGGGTGCAACGAGATTTCAGTTTCCTGACAAGTGTCTGTGAGAAAGCAAGGCTTTCTCAAGGACGCTGCAGGAAAACAATCTAAAAGTATTGTAAACTATGGTCTTGTTATGAGACCAAAGAAGAAAACATGAGGTAACAGTTACTGGGTCCAGCCAATCCCTTCTGGAGGGTGGCTGGTCAGTGAACCAATGACCTTATGTTAGTCCAGCGTGCTAAGGTATATAAGCACCTTTGTAAATATAATAAAGAGGTCGGTTTGCATCTACATAAGGCCGTCCGTGTCGTTGGTGTCCGGGCCTGCTAGCGACACTGGTGCACAGTTGATGTTACCTGAACCCATATGTACAGTGTAACCTGATATTCTTCACTGAAGATAGAGGAGGGAAGTAGGACCAAGGGCTCTGTTCAGCAATCTGGACACAGGGGGCAAAGGTGATTTAAAAGAAGAACTCACTAGTGGACAGATTTCTCTCTCTTATCTCCAGTCACCACAGTATAGATATTCACCACACCATTCAAACCCTATTAAACAAAGGCAGAATCATTATGTAAGCTGTAATTTCATGGCCCTGTACTGTATTCTTCACAGTGGAGTGCAAGCATCACTCAAAATGGCAAGCAGTATGCAACCAGAGCGATCAGGTTTTTCTAGCGATCAGCTCTGCAAATCAAACATGTTCACAAAACCCATGACTTAAAATGGATGTATGACCCCACTCTTATCCCTACAGACCATTTGCCACAAAACCATTTAGTAGCAAGGGCACCACAACAGTTCCAAGGGAGAGAGCAAAGCGGTGGTCGCACATGCCCATGGGGGTGCTTGCTGTGAGGGCAGGATGAAGACAAACACACCTGGGGAAATTTCCAGTGCCAAAAGAATGCAAATGGCACCTCCGAAGTTTGCCACAGTACAACATCCAAAACAAGCTAGAGGAAAAGCTGTTCATTTTCCAGACAAACTGAGTATGTAGCTTTTCCACAGGAAGTGGATATAACATTTGTTCTTCCATGAAAGCACCATCTTTGCTAAGACTTGTTTTAAGCACAAGTCCAAACCCATATTCATCTAAGCCAGGTACAAGCCGTATCTTCTCCAAGTAACTACAGTCTGAACTCAGACAAGGCATCTCTTCTCTGCAGAGCTCATGGTGAAGCTTTTATGCCTGAGTCATCTGACCTATTTTTAATGCCACATCAGGAGGGGAAGAATTGCTTCCTAGAGTGTGCGTTTCTCTCCAGCAACTATCACACAAATCCGGACAACCCACCTTGCACAAAACACCTCCGCATTTCATGTCGACAGTTTATTTGGTCAGCAGAACTGATGATACTCAAGGCTGTGCTTCCAACCATGCCAAGCCAGAACACTGGTCACAGTTATCCACCTGGGGTGGATACACCAGCCCCAGTGTTCAGAAGGGCTTGGTGGGATGGCTGAGCTCAGACGGGCCGCCAGCAGTGTGAACACACCACACTCAATGCACGGCTATCCCAGCACTACCTCAAGGCACATACATAGCATGGATTACCAAGAACATTACACTTCCATACACTTCCTCACTGCAGACATTGAGAAGGGCTTGGCTGAGGCAGAAGATAAACCCTGTCCCTGCTTTGCTGGATTAGACAGATTCACTCACACACCAGTTACAGCTTCAAGTTCAAGAGAGAGATTTCCCTTTCCTTTCCCTTGAATGTTTCTTGTTAGAGGAGATTGAGGGAGTAGGACACCTGGGGATCAGAACCTAATGGATTCCAGCACAGAATCTGAGTCTCAAAATCAAATCCTGCTGTTGCTGAAACGTTGCTAGGTATCTTTGTTATTCTTTCCAGTATCTGTCTTCTTGTTTTGGTGCTGTCAGAATGATCGTGTTTCCTCAGATGGCGAATGCCCTGAGTACCACCGTTACCGTGCTCCAAGAGCTCGTGTCATTTCCAGTGCCTAGGATGTAACAGGGATTATTGCAGCACACACTCCTGCCTGGGAACTTGCAGAGTGCAAGGACTAAAGAGCAAAATATAAAACAGCCATAGATAAGTTGCTACAGTAATTAGATTATACAGTCGTCATGAATATTGAAGTGTTTGGTTGCTGCCTGCATTCATTAAAAGTATAACCAAACAATTGCTTAAGAAAGGAGTTTTTCTGCATGCACGTGTCACTATCAGCAACAGCACAAAGATTACTGGTGGCTGCACCTCTGACTCCCAAGGACTCGTTAGCTCTAGCTACTGATCTATGAACTAAATACAGTTTTCTGGGGATTTCTGCCCAGCTATGTCCATACTGACCCAAATTACTACAGGTATAATAGGTCACTCATGGACTGTAACATCACTCTCAGTGTTCATCAGGTTCACGCCTCTGAACACATTATTACCCACCAATCTCCCCCACTAAGTAGCAAAGTGCTCAGATTTGATTCTCTCTTTGTTTGAGGGTACTTATTTGGAGGGGGTGATGGGCTACTAACATCAGGGTTTAACTCAAGTACACAAAAGCCAGGAAATTCACAGCCAGGGCTGAAAATGTGTGCTGACACAGCAGCATTATCTCCTGCCATTAAGCCTTTTCTGGATCTTTTGGCACAACTGCCTGGGTTAAAGCCTGCGTGTCAGCAGAGATTTTTCAGACTTTGCCACTAATTCATTTGCTTTACTTAAGCTGCATCATCACTCAGATATATTCTTCTTAACATTACATGAACATCTCATGAAGATGAAGCACATACGCACACACATCCCCACACCCCACACCTCTGAACGTGTGGTTTCACCTTCCTTCTCCCCAAGGGCTGTGAATACAGCATGAACCAACTTGCAAAATCCCAGCTGTCCTTCCAAAGTGGACACAAAAGGGGATTAAGTAGCACTGAATAGTGCTGACAAACAGACCTGGGCAACCGTAGCAATTGGTATTTCAGAGTAGTGTCACATCCCAAGGATCCGGCTTTGGCTCCCCTCCCAAAGCCAGGAAGGTGGGTGGGAGGAGGACCCTGGGGATTAGCCATGGCATAGCTCTCCTGAGGGGCAGAGATGCCAAAAATGGTGCTTGGGCAACTGATCTTGGCTCTTTTAGTCGCGCTCACTGAATTCATTTAGTCACTCTTTCAACAGAAGAGTGAGAATAGAAAGCTTTGAGGGCCTTTACTGGGAAGTGACTTCCCAGAAAGGGGATATTCTCCATCCCAGCAGCAGAAGTGGACCTGGGCTGGCTGCAGGTGGGCACAGCCATGGTGGCTGCCAGCCCCTTTCCCCTGCTGTTTCAGCCCCTCCAGGGGCTTCTCTAATCTAAAACTATCACAGGGCAGGGGGAAAAAAATCCAGAGCAATAAGAAGGTACGGTTTTTCCCATTTCTGCTTGTGTGACTAGGAGCTACACAATGGGAGATGGCTGAAAACGGGTTAAATTGTGAAATCACCCCAGCGAGTGAGCCCAGCCCTGCAGGAGACTCACCTGGACACAGGCTGCTGGCAGCCATGGAAGAGTGTCAGGCTGCTCCCCTCCCACCCCGGCTTCGCTGGTCTCCCACTGCAAACAGCACATGCCCAGCACACACAAAACGTCCCACACGTGGGACACTGGACCAGCCCCAGACATGCACGGCCTGGACCAGAACCTGCTGCCTCAGGAATGCTGAAGCAGGCGAAGTCTCGGTCACACAGGATGGAAAAGGGAAGGGCAGCTGAGGAGAAGTGAGGAGCCAGAGGAGGTTGCCTGCATTAAACAAGTGACAGCACAGCCACCCCCACCACCTCTCCACACGATTTAAATGTTCCGCCAAGCAATGGCAGCTACAGCTGCCTGTAGGGCTGAGATACGGAATATAGATACATTTTCTCCACCTACTTTTAAAAGCCAGAACAAGATTTAAGTCAAATTTAAGAAATTACTTAAATGAGGCAAATGACCAAGCGATCCTATCTCATCAAGAACAAAACTAGCTAACTTGGCTCTCTAAACAGGCATTGAGAAATCGCAAACTAATCTAATTAGAGACTTTATCTTGTTGGTTACAAGGCACTTGTTATAGATTTACCACTAAATTAAAAAATTAGGAGGTTACTTACACCGACCCAAAATTTACCAGCTTTATAAAAAGGATTTGCCAGAATGACTCAAAATCAAATAAAAGAGCAGGGTTGGATTTTACAGTTTTAAAGACATGTAGTTAATATAATCTATAAATAACTGAAATAGTGTTTCTGACTGAAAGGGCCATTGTTCATTTTTATCACAGATACGAAGACAAGTGCTGTGGTGAAGGAGGGGAGGCTTTCCAACAGAACATTATAGATTTATTTTATTAAAAAAAAACCCAACCCAACAATACAGAAGGATACCCTGGGGCAGTAGTTTAAGGTGTGCTTCAGTACAAAGGCAGGGGCTTTGACAATATGGATTCCAAAGAGACGAACCTAACCAACATATACTGGAAAGAGAAAGGAGGCACTAGTGGACAGATAAATTTGCATTTTATTTGCACTCTAAAATCCTACAGATTTAATGTTGCTCTTAATATAATATAGCTGCCTAGGAGGATTTTTTCAATTAATATGAGTCATTTTGGACAATGACACTTTAGCACTTTCGTAGTCACTTAGAGTATAAACCTACAGCAGTCCTTAGCTTAAAACCAGATCAGGTCCCACTTCTGGTTCACTGGGCAGCCACAGAAACATTTGTCTTATCGCAGAGGAGGTAAAGGTACAGTCAGAGGCAGATGTGTTCCTTTTGATGGCAGTGACATCATTTTGACAGTAAAGCAACAGCAAAAATTAACCAGCGGGTTTCTCTCTGAAAATGCCACTGCAACAGAAACAGCTGCCAGGAGCAGGCCATGTCTTGGGCAAGAGAGTCTTAACCAAACAAGCCTGCATCTTCACCCATTAATTCAACTAGAAACCACTGGGTCTGTGCAGAATCCACAGCACTGTCAACTGCTGAGGAGAGCAGAGCTCCCTGGACTGACGGGGCTGGCAGGAGAGCAGGCGCCCACACAATTAGTCTGCCCTGCAAGGCTGGCCAGCTGATGTTAGTCCCATGGGGAAACCAACTCCTGGCTCCATGCACACAAGAGATTAAAACCCTCAGGTTCAGAATACTAAATCTCCCTTGCAATTAACAGAAATAAACAGATGAATAACATGGTAGATAAGGTTGCTTCAAAGTGGTAGCCTTAAAGCCGTAAACAGAAAAACAAGCAAAAAATAAAATCCAAAGCCATGCGACATCACCCTCCCCCCATACATGTTTTATTCCATCAATGACAGAGGACTCAAGTCAGTCAAGATCTGCAAATTGGTAGGCAGTACATTCTGTGCTGTCTGTCAGTATTACACATCCTAAAGGGCTGAATAAATAATTGAAGAATAAATAATTGTGCCAGGACTTTGTCTCATGGGCCATTTTTATAGATTGCTGTCTAATGATAGCACCATCTGCGACGCTCTGCATTAATATGGGATAAAATTACATAGTGCTTTGTTTGCTCTGACACTGTGATGTTATGATGTCTCTTAATATTATCTTGAATAAAAGGCTAGAGCAATGATGGAAGTGTCCCAATTGCTTGTAAACTCTCATTTAGGGAAATCCAAGTTTAAGCAATCAGAGACATTTTTCCCCCAGGGACAGGGCAGGGGAGAGTGGGGAAGCCTGGCTGTTTCCTTTGCATGTCATATCAAGGCAATCAAAAAGAGAGGAGCTTGTTAGTGTATTTTTGTTATGCATGTCCAATTCAGAGACTGCAGGTTAACAGTCCTTTATTGACAAGGTGGCAGCCAAAAAACTACAAAGCCTCCAAAAAAACTACAAAGCCTCCAAAAAAACTACAAAGCCTCCAAAAAAACTACACCCCAGCCCCAGTTCCTTCCTCAGTGCAGAGAGGGAGGCAAGCAGTTCAAGCATAGGTTCTCACTCCCTAAATCCAAAGGAAATAGGATTACTTACATCAGTTTAATCTGGCATGGAAGCATTCCATAGGTGATATGGGGTACCTGCAAGGAGACACAGCTTTTTGCATGGGAAAGAAAGCAAGCTCAGTACAACCACCACTTGCTTTCCAGTAATGTTTTATATTTCTTAACAAGTCTCCACCCTAGAAGCATTTTCTTATTTATTCTTAGAAAGAAAAACCTGAAGTCATGATTAAATACTCAGATAGTACTCATTCTGCCTTCTGCAAGCTTCTCCACGCCTGCAGGACACCAGTGGCATTTCCCTTCCCTCCTGAAAATGCCTTGTGGACACCATCTCTCCCTCTCTCCTCAGCTAAAGGCACAGGGTTCTGGGCAGAGTGGCATGAAGCAGCCCCATCTCCTCTACTTCTATGCATCTGCAACTGCTGCAATGAGCAGCTGTGGTGGTGGAGTGGTAGGTCTGCATGGACAGGAGTTAATTAGGATCCCAGGGTGATAGTATAAATGCATTTGCTGCCTCAAAGCTATTACTTACCTGTGGGGCAATTGTGAAATTTTAAGTAGGTTTTGCGAAGCCCCATCTCACTCTTGTCACAATCCAGCATCACTCCAGGGACACATCACAGAAAACAGACCCAGAAGAGACGTTGGGCAGATGGGGCACCTGCAGTTACGATACCTGCAATGTCACGACTGTGACCACAGGCTTCAGGAACTGATTTGCAAAGCAGGAGGTTTCACACTCTCCATGGATCAGGTTGAGCTCGGCATCAGAAACAGAGACCAAATGAAGAGCATTTGCAGGAGGCTTTGGAGAACAAAGCATTGTAGCTGCTACAGTTACAGAGATGATGGTGAAGGAAAAGCTTCTTGCCCCCAAGCCTTCCTTGTACCACCGCGTATTTTTGTAGCCCTCAGTCACACCCTCACATTAAGAGCTGGCATACAAACCAGTCTGGGACAGTTATAACTTGGCTGCCCAAAGGCCAAGTTACACCTAAATTAACAGTTAGAGACCTACTGATATAATCCCCAGCAGGAAGATGCCTTCAACCAGCATAAGGATTCTCCGAACAGGTAACACCTGCAGCATCCTATCCCTGCTGTCACCAGCATGGACCATGGTGGAGTAACTACATACCTACACATTGGTTACAGCAGAGTGTCCTTTGGTGCCTCTCAAACCTCAGAAATCCAAATGTGTGACACAGGCTGCTCATAGCACAGCAGGGGAGGGAATCTGGTTCTGCACAAGGGGCTTGCTGGGGCTTTCCCATAGATTTGGCCACCATATACATTAACCTGCATCAGCACATGCACACATGGAATTCAATCCAACAATGACCACAGTTCACAAAAAATGAACTCAAGAGCTTCACCCCCAAACTTGTACTGAGGAAGATATGCAGATGGCTGTCAAGTGGCCCTGTGTTCTGCCCCCAGCTCTGACACGGAGATGATGCGCAGTTCAGGCAAATTCCATCACCCATCCTGCAACTCCACTGTGCCAGGTGGGAATGCAAACCCTACAGTAATGGCAGGGCTGCTTTGCAACATTAGTGATTAGGGAATGTTCAAACGTAGATAAATAGACACCACAAACACTTAGTATAACTTATCCTAATGCCATAACACTACCATCTTTGCCCCATGCAGTTGGGTATCCTGGGCATCCATTCTTCAAAGAAAAGAGAGGATTCCTTGAGAGCAAAAGGTGGAACCCAGCCTGTGGATGTGCACAAGAAATGGGGAACAGGAGACAACACAGACACCAAAAGATGACAAGTGAAGAAGTATTATTCAAACAAATTACCAACAAAGAGGACTCAGCCTACAAATCAGAAGAATGTGCTTCCTACAGCAAAGAAATAAAATGCTCGGGGGGTGCCCTAGACACTGCGGATCCACGTGCACCCTCAGAAGTGGCTCTGTCTTGCAGGCATTCTTCTGTTTCTGCTGCAGATAAAGAGGAGCCAATGACCCATGAAGTGTGGGGAATTCATCCCCAGCGCCCAGGCAAGGCATGGGACAGCCATTGTGTTCAGTGAAGTTCAGTTGCAAATCCTGTCGGAAATGGCACCGCTCCCTGAGGACTACCGAGGAAGGCCAGGGGAGGAGGACAAGTTTGGGACCTTGCTGAGCTGCAGATAAAAAGTGAAGAGGAAGATACAAGTGGGGTGTGCAGGGTATGCAGCCACCACCTGCTCTCTAAGGGTGAATATCCATTTTTGTCAAAGCAGAGCAATAAAAAAAAGAATAAAAATAACAAAAAGTGCTGCTCTTGACATTAAATATTCATGGCAACAGCTACGGTGCGGCTAATGGAAAGTGTCTGTAAAACCTTTAAGAAGTTTGTTAATGCACGGAGACTGGCAGAGGTCACAGCATGCTCAGTGCAAATCGGGAGCAATCGAACAAAAATAATTTGTCCCTTTTCAAGCCAGTACTAAAATGGTGTCCATTTATTGCACCAAAACCACTGGAGGCACTAGGAAGGGTCATAAACACTCATTAACAGTATTCCTGGTAGCTGCTGCCGAGCTGCACAGCCATTAAAATTTCACCTTATGATCCTGACACCAGATTTCAGTTGTTGGCTGAGAGGAGGCTCCTAGGCCTAAGGACAATATTCTACAACTTCAGTGCCATCTTCCCTGGTCCCATGCTAAGAGGTAAGGGTCAAAACCCACATAGTCCAGTAATCTACACCCTGCAGTGAGGCTCTGATATGGTTAGTGCACAAAATATCTCTACAGAAACACCATGCAGGCCATTTGTCTTTGGTATCTCCATTTTGTAACAAAGCCACATACAGACCTCAATGTCCCTGTGCTTTTAGGAGCACAAAACATCTGATGCTCCAAGGCTAGACTAGCACAAATACAATTTGCCAAAGCACCCAGTTCTCTTTCTTCCTTCCAGTTCTCTCCTTCCTTCTTATCAGTTACCCCAAATTGATAGTTGCAAACTCTGATTCTTACAGCTTCCATCACTGTTTTGTTCTGAATAGCAACAAAGTTCAACTTCCCACCCCATTCCAGGTTATGCAAGGGAACACTGGTGTTTTCCAGGTAGAGCAGGAGCTGAAGCAGTGCCAGCCAAACTCCACCTTCTCCCATTAGACACCCACCTCCCCCCAGCAGCACAGAGACAAGAAGTGGGTATTTCCAGACAACTTGGTGTTGTTGACAACACAGGAGAGCACCATTTAAAACTTCTGGCTACTTTAACAGAGAGGTCCTGCAAGATCACATCAGCTGGGAAAAAAAGCACCAGTTTTGAACACTGCACACTGACTCTCACCTCCCCTTCTTGCCTGCAGAAGGACAGATGTAGCCAACAACAGCAGTTTTCTGTTAGGAGCCCCATCTTGTACCATCTAGACATCCACGAGCCCCAGCACAACACCATTTCAGTTCTTATATCCATCTTCAAGCATTAATTCCATGCGAACATCAATCACAGAGCCCTGCTGCCAGTCCAGACACCGAAACAATCAAAACCCTGTAACATCTATGCAACAAATACTAACTGCAAGTGTATCTTTGCGGCTGCTGGGTAAGTGCTGCCTGCAAAAGGTCACCAGGCACATAATCACTTGGGGCCCAGAGATTGCACAGACAAGCATGCCCAGGTGTTTTAAACCTATATTGGAAGACTTTAAAGCCTAAAAAGTTATCCAGATTTCTCTTACTCCCTGTTGGCCAGTAATTTTAACCCTGCATCAGCACTGGGCTTTAACACTACTGCTAAGGGCAAAGATGTAGACACCAATTGCTTTGTTTTACTCTGGATTTCAGAAAGCATAAGTGCTCACATAAAATCATTTGCAGTGGAAGAGTAGATCACATTAAGAAACCAACATATTAGTCATATTAATAAAGTTTTTTGTCAAGGATTTGAAGGCACAAGAATCTGTCACTTCCATTGCTTGGTTCAATTAATCTTTACCAGTTTACTTTTCTCCTATGGTTTGCTCAGCTTTCCAACCACTTGTTTAAAAAGGTTTCCTCTCTTTTACTTTTTCATTAAAAACAGAGTGGAAAAAAAAATTGTGATTCACTCCCATGACACAAAAATCCATTTGTGATGGAAGAGAAACCACCAACACATGCAAACATTTCCTAGAAAGTAAACAATAGTTAATGGGCCTTTTTAGGTTAATATCCATGGCATTCCTTGGCTTAATTTTACATAGAGAAGGTCACCATCCACATTTTCCTCTTAACCCTCCATATTCTGCAGGTCCAAACACCAGACTTTCTCTGTGGCAGAGCTTTCCAAGAAGTCATGGTCTTCTGTCAATGCCAAAATCACTGGTGGAGCACAAGCACTGGTTAAACCCTACCCAGCACAGAAAGGGGCACAACACTCTTGGGTCAAGTTGTGCTGCTCTTGCCACTGCTCTGACTGGGTCTGAAATGGATTTACCGAACAGTCAGGAATAAAACCTGCAAAACCCACCATGTTTTACGTGCTGAGTGGTCTGTTTGTGGTGCCTGGGCTCTGTAAGACCAACTATTTAACTTTTGAGGGTTTGTTTGGTTTTCACAGCTAACATATGTGATGCACATTATTTCTGAGAGTTTGCAGTGGTCCAAGAGTAAAGATGATTAAAAGGAAAGAAAGAAGAGCGAGTTGGTGGGATGACAACTAGCAAAACAGAGAAAGTCATGGGGTATTCAATTCTATTTAAAGTGTGTGCGTGTGTGCAGGTGTGTAAATGAAAACCATGATCTATACATCAGTTCTGAACATGCACAAAGACATTTAAATCTGGACACCACAAGACATAACATACTCTACCTACTCAGACTATTTCCCTTCCCTCAGAGGACATGGCTTTGCAACTTTAACTTTGGTGCAAGAAATTTTAGTTTGGGTGAAAACTTTTATTTTTAATAACATCCATTTGGCTTCCTGATGCAATGCCCAACACAAGTAGAGCAAGTTATACTAGATAAACATGTAGCTTTATGCTCTTATTATGTCAAAATGTACACCTCACCCATTCATGTGTGCTCCCAGTCCTCACTTGACTGCTCATTTTCCTCCTAGTTTCTTCATTTTCAGATGAACTCCCAGCAAAACTCTCAAACTACAATTGTACTTGCACACATTTTCCATACACAAACATTGTATTTTAGTGTATTTAAATATGGGGGGAAAAGACAGATTGAGTGAACTATTCAAAGCCACAAGCACAGCACAGGAGAATTCATATTCAAGACCTTCCCGGATTCAAGTTCAGCATATTACACCATTCCTTCCTGCAATAGTGTTTATCTTTATCTAAACTTTACCACAACAACAAATCAAACCCATCCACAGACAAATAGCATCAGTGATGCCATTATCCACAACAGACTTACATCAGAGATGAATATGATTGCATTACCCAGGAAAAAAAAAAACTGCTGAAAATAAGATATTAAGAGCCAAATTAATTGGTGACATAAGCAGGTACAAGTACATTGAGTGAAATGGAGAAGCTTATGCCTGCAATGAATATAACTGTAAGCATTTAGCAGGTTCTTCCCTGAGTCTTTGTTTAAACAAACCTGAATTTATTAGTCTGCTGCTGAATAAATATGATAAACTCTTACTGAAATTATCCTCTAGTGAGCAGCAATAAATACTAGGCAATATTCTTTCAAGTGATCCATTATCTTAAACTGGCTAAGAGCAACTCCAGGTTTTCTGCATGCACAGACAAAAGTTATCTTCAGTACAGTAAGTGAGTGCAAAATAGCATACTGCTGCAAGTTTGGGGAGGCACATGGAAAAATTTCCAAGCTCAGTACCAAATCAAGCAACTCAAGACACCCTATCTCCATGGAGCTCATACGTAACAATACAGAACATTTCCATACATAATTTACAAATACTATGAAATGCTAGAGGTCAAAACTTCCAGGGTATAATATAACAGGTGAAACGTGCATGGCATGTTGGATCAGCTTTTCTGATATTACAAAAAAATGGAGCAGAAACACATGCAGCATTTGTAATTAGGAAGAAAAAAACCCAGCTTTTGTCAGATACAGCATCCAAACACATTTCAGAGTTTATTTCATTAACAAGTATTAAGACACATAGGCCTCATACAGGAAAGCAGGGAAAGAAAAATCCTGTACAAAGAATGGAATTAGTGCTCTGTTATCCAAACACATACCCAGAGCCAGTTCAGCACTTCCCCGTGCCCTCCAAATGCAATGCTTGACAAACCCTGGCATTGTGAGACACTTTCAAGCACCGCATTTTAGTACCACAGATGATGACATCCTTTGGATTTCCATCTCCAGAAGCTGAGGCTCAGGTGGCTGCTTGACCATCCCCTGCACAGGGACAGAAAGGAGGCAGTGCCTCATCTTCTACATCTTCCCATCAAACATATCACTTATGACAAAGCACCGACCACCATTCAACTCTTGGTGCAGCCACGGTGAGTGGCACTCTGAGGACTGCCTCCAGCAGCAGCGCTGCCTCCACTCCTGCATCCCTCTTCCCACGTAGCAGCAAGTGGTCCCAAATATCACTGCAACACCTGCTTCCCAATGAAACTACACCTGATTCTTTGTACAAAATAAAAATCAAAACTAAAACACATAAGCACATAATATAAAATTTGCATAATGGCTGTGAGACAGAAAATAAGACAATTTAACTAAAGTGATTACACAGACAAACTCTCTGCCAAAGGGATACAAAACAAACATGCTCTGTTTAAAAATACATCTTGCACATCACTTTTACCATGTTTAAAAGAAAATCATACTCTTTAAACCAGAGGCCTGGCTGTAACACCGAGGAAGTCTGTGGTGGAGATGGCACATCCCTGTCAGCTGTGACCCCTCTGCCTCCATAGTGGTTTCACATCAGTTTCAGGTGAGATGGCACTTGAACAGAGTTGTATACCTCAGTGTATAGCTTTCTCACCACATATCCTGCCAGATCTACCCCAGATCATCACATTTTGGTGTTCTGGTTTGGTTTCTAAGGAAATCTGGAACAGGGGAGTAAGTTCACACAAGGTTTGTGTTTTGAAATCACAGGCTTGTGGTGCACCATCCAGCACTGACAGCTCTCAGATTTGGTTTGTTTGTGAATCAAGGTGCCAGACAGAAATGCCATCACACCAGAAGCTCTCCAGGTGTTTCAAGCCATGATGAGCATTTCTGTTGCAGGTGTGTTTGTTTCAACTGTATCAAATTAAAAATGGAGCAAGTAACCTCACTACACAAGCAGTGTAACCCTACTTCTAGCAAGTATGAGAGGAAACAGAGCTGAGAAGGAAAAAAAAGCTGTTGCACTAAAAGATGTAGTGCTGCTTTTCAAATTCTTAATTCTCCCCCTCATCCCATCCTTAGGCTTTCACAAACAACATTTATTGCCTTGATAGCTCCTTAATGCTCACCCTGCTTCTCTTGATGCCCAGAAGATGTCTCACCCAGTACACATCAGCCCTGGCACTGGGCCACCCCAGCAGGACAGAGGCCATCTGGCACACCCTGGCACAGCTCAACCAGACACCCCTTTTGTTTTATAGAAGGAAGCATAAACCTTCATGCTCTTGATTGTGAGTATACCTTCTACTACACTGGTGTATTTTACTGTCTAAAACAAAATGTGTGTTCTTTTCTTTCTAAGCCACTCCTATTTTACTGTCATCTTTATTATCTTTCCCTAACTCCAAAAACTATAAGGTCCAGCAGCAGACTAGTTCCTAGCAAAGACTCTGATAAACAGAAATAGGTCAGACAACAGCTTTGTCTATACTTAAGAAAATACTGCACTGCCTGAAACCTCCAGATCTCCACTTTGGCTTTCCTTTGGAATCTCAAAGATGGCACCTTTGTCTATACATTTTTCTATCTCAAACACCCCTGCAAGTTTACTCCTATCTGCCTGTGAAAACCCCAGTAACTGAGAATATATCACCTGCCAAAGGCAGCTGTTGCCTCGATTCGGTCCTTTTGCACAGAAGCTTCCACCTGACAGAAGCACTTCTGTCCTTTCCTCTACTTGTTTCCAACCTCCCCAACAAGTATACGTACAGAAACAGCATCTACATGAAGATGTTTCATCAGGAGCACATTGCTCTGACTGCAGTAAACTGACCGGCTGCAGTAAGACCCATCCAGGAAACAGCTGCATTTCAGACCCAGATCTTCAGAGTCTCTTTTCCTCCTCCCTTCTTCCCACTGGTCTTGTTTCACCTGAGTATCTTCACCCAGCAGTTGCAAGGAAGACCAGATACAAGAATACATCATTGCCACTAATGAATTTGCTCAGTCATGCTGTTAACTGTACTGCAGTATTCCTTTGGCAGCTTCTCTCACCATAATGTAGTAACAACTCACCACGCTGTCCCAAGTGAGCTACCAGGGCTCAGTTTACCACATTGCTTTATTCCCACACCAACCACCCAAAATGATATCCCACTTGACTCTTACTGCTCTGTAATTAAACATATAGTCAAGATGAGAGTCATCAATATCCATCTCAGCTTTCACGAACAAGCCACAGACATGAGGTCAAAAAAGAAATCACCGCATGGGGACACTTACCAGCAGTATTCTTATTACAGGCAAACTGGACATTAATCATGAGGTCCTAAATAATTATTTTAACCTTTTGTAGTAGAGAAATTAAGTCAAGATTATATATACAGCTGGCCTTTAATAATAAAAAGAACCCAAACCAACCTGTGGCTACAGTTGCCTTGTCTTGCAACAGGAAGCTTTTATTTACAGTCCTAAGCACTCAAACACAAAAATCTGGACACTTCCTCCCCATGCTTTAAATATTTGTCCAGGCCATTCCCAACTTTTCCCTTTCAGCATTCACTAAGAAACAGCTACATTAACTGTCCTCCTATTGCTAGACACTCATGCTTAGCTATGGATAGAGTGGGGCAATGCGAGTATGGGGAAGGGGATCTGGCAACACGAGTCTTGAGAAATCTGAGCTTCATTTTTTGTTCTGTATCAGCTTCCAGGGAAACCTCAGTGATCTGCTTGAGGCTGCCACCTCCCAAACCCCAGCACCTGGGGCAACAATGGCACACAGTGCCTCCCATCCCTTCACCACCAGCTCAGCCTCCTCCTTTGGGCCAACTCAAGTGCATGTGGGAAGATGCTGTCACAGTCACTGGTATTTGGGCTGACACTATGAGCGCAATGAGAGCCCAAAGAAATCAACTCCCAGTAAATGTAAATCACAGACAGACAACATTTTACCTCCCCAAACCACAGTCCCAGGCTTCTGGCATCAGTCCTCCAAACACCCCCATCCTCTTAAGAGTGGGATAGGGAACACATCATGTTCTCCAGCACCAGGTCAGGGCAAGGGGGGCAAAGTGAGATTTACGTATGCTGCCTGTTGATGCAGGGGGATTGTTTTGTTGTGCACACTGACCTACACCACCAACATGCTCCTTAATACCAACATGCACACTGCCAATCATCCAGCAGCCCCAGCTCAGTAAGTATCAAGCACAAGGACACCAATCCCATTTCTGTCAAAGCAGCCATAGTGTGATGGTTACACTGGCCCTGCCTCCTATGCCTTCCTGATATAACGAAACCAGAACTGCTCTAAGAGATGACATCCACCCTGCCATAAAGTCTGGGGCCACAGCACTCCTTGTGCAGCATATCTGAGTGACTTTGGCTTTGGAGACCAATTCCCAACTGGAGATCACACTGCTGCAGAGTGATGCCAGCTCTATCTACGCCATTGATGGGTCATGGTCACACCTGGCTCTGCAGACATGCTTTCATTCAAAGAACCTCCTCTGAGTAAGATTTACTTCTTCCTTGAAGGGGTTGAAAGCAAACTAAGTGAGCAATGGTGGCTTCCCCTAAAGACTTGTTTTCTGAGGAGCACAGCTGAATTCAAAAGCTGTGTGTACCTCCTAGGGCTGCAGCTGCAGAAGTTCTGGACCACTCATTCTCCTGAGCCTGGAGCCGAGAACCACACAGGAAAGTCCATTGCTTGACACCAGATTGTAGAAGCTCTGAAAACCCACTTTCCTGATAGATCTACTATCAGCTTCAGTAGAGCCAGGATATCCCCTACCTGCCCAAGCTCAAAGGAAAAACATGGAATAGTTTGAAGTTGATGTTTTAAGTGTGAGGGAGCAGAGATCTTCAATGTGTCATACTTCCTACAAAGAGTCTTACAAGTGACTCGGGCTGCCCAAAGTGAGTTCAAGTCAGCTCTTTCTTCCCCCACTTTTTCATCCTGCTTCTTTTCACAGGACCACACTCATAATGATGGAAAAGTTTGAATCAAAAGTGTCATCTACATAAAGGTTGCCTAGATACTTTACAGATGCATGCCACAGGATGTGTGCAAATAACAGGATTTCACTTTACATCGCGTTTAAAAGAAAAGGCACCTAAAGCCACCACTCTGCACACAATGTGAGAGGGAACAAATAATGAGTCCATGCTACACTGATAGCAGGACTGAAGCGAAAGAATTCACTTCATTTGCATTGGAAAAGTGAAACCCAATTATTCCTGAGAAATGGGAAGTCTGAATTAGAAACCATACAAACTTTTAAATACAATTCTGTTGCTGTGAATGCAAACTAACAGTGGTGTCAGAACATTCTGGAGACATTAATGAATTAAGGACCAGTAAACTTTCCAAGGAGGCATCCCCCTACTCTACACATAAGTGAAGCAATGCAATAAAAACTATGACAGATGAATTCCAGACCTTGCATGAAAAAGTAAATGTGTGAGGATGACAGATATCTCAGACCATTTGACTTGTAGCCAGACTCCACAGCCTCCAATGTACATGGCACATTTAGTTTATATGTGAAATGAGACTTTGGTGCAAAGTCAGATCATCACACAGCCACATCAGCCTGCAATGTGGCATCCATTCCCCACTTCTCAGGCATCTGTTTGAGTAGATCAAAGACTTCTGCCCATGGAAAACAACAGTAAGTTCACATAAGGCAGCCGGACTTAACACTGCTAACACTGCTGCTGCTGGTGATCCTACGGCTGAGGACCCAGAGCAGCCACAACAGCGTTGTTGAACAACTAAAGTCAGCAATGTGCAGATTACACCAGTATCCCTTGATAAGGTGAAAGAAAAGTGTATTTCAAGGAAATTACTCCAACACAGGGCAGCAGCAGCTCAGCACACAGCCATGCCCAGGCACTGCTGCTGCCCAGAAAGCAGGACTTGCTGGGGAAGCATCTCCTTGCCCCAGAAGTGGGTCGCTACATCTGGGGCTGCATCAATGCATCCTCTGCTGAATGAAAGGTGCAGGGAATGAGGCACTTCAAGACAGAGTTTCTTCTCTCTGCAGTGCTATTATTTCACAATTTGTTATGTGTGTCCAACCCTATTGTTTCTGAGATTCACAGAACAAAAGCAGCCACTCATCAAGATTCAAAATTACAAGGCTTGTCTTGCAAAGAGAAAGCAATAGCTAAGTCATATCTGGTTTTGAGAAGGCTACAATTCACTTAAAAGCTGACTGAAGCTCTCTCCTATCACTTTAATTAATTTTGCAAAGAAGAACAGGACTGAAGCAAATGTATTACAAAGCATGCTGAAGTTGAAGGTGCCTTGCAGCCCCACAGCTTTCAGTTTTCATTACAAAAGGGTGGATTCTTGCTTATTACTATTTTAAAGAAAAATAAAAAGTAGTAAGTTTAGACTGTGAGTTTTCTAAAAGGATTTGGTTTTCACACTTCATCTTTAGACAGCCTAAGCCACTCGCATGTCTCACTTTACTATCTAATAGGTTTAAATGATCTAGTTTCACTTTTTCACAGAAAAATATCCTGCTAGCATGTGATGGCAGAAAGGGCTTTGCAGGGTTACAGCAAGCCAAAGGGAAGCAGAATGGCATAGTGCCCTACAAATAGCAAGTAGCAAATCTAATGCGAAGTGAGTGTAATTAGCTCTTCAAAACTGCTGAATCCTGTGCTGGGAGTCCTGATGACTGAACTTGAGGTGAATCAAGCCAGCACTGCTCCGAGAGATGAAGACATATAGCTGTTAAAGTGTGTCAGGAATGGGCCAAACAAGGGCCAAATCAAGGAGCCCTCACACACATCCAATCATGAAGGTGGATCCACAACACTTGTCCTTCATGCTGCCAGGGACAAGCAGAGTGCAGAAAGGGCTCAATACCCAACTTTAAGATCCATAGCTCAAAAACGCTGAATTGTTCATGCAGCCCACAGGTTTCCTTCTCTCTTACTTTACCAAAGCTTTCAAATAAAACCCATTGTTTGTAAGGGAAAAACTTCCAAAAGGAACACAAAAAGACTTTTCTCACCTCTAGAGATCCACCAGTGCTAACCTGTGCATGCACTCATGCCACCTCACACCTTTACACACCAGGGTTAAAAACACTGTAGTAACTGATTTGGAGCCTACTAATTTGGAGAAGGGATAAAACCATACAAAGGCATCTTTATCTTACAACTAGACCAAAACAAGGCAGGGACAAGCTCATTCCTAGGCTTATAAAACAAGCCTTTACAGATAATTATGTTTTATTACTTTTCATTTTATGAGGATTGTGTTATACAAAACAAATACCAGATGCCTATTTGTTGTATTTGGGGAGGAGAAGGAATCTCCGCAAGCATTGCTGTAAGCAGTTCTGCTTTTAATTAGATACAAAAAATGCATAAAAATTAATAGTTGGAAACTAGCAGGTAGGGAGCAAACAGATGAACTGCAGCTGCTGGAAGACCCCTCCCCTTGAAGCTCCTGCTGCAGGAGCAGCCACTTGCCAGCCTATTGCTCAGGACTGGAGCTCTCTGAGCAAGGCTCCTTACACAGGCATTTCTCTGAAAAATTAGTACCAAACTTTGCAGATAACCAAAAGCTTAAAGAAAAAGGAGAGGTAGAA
Organism: Atrichornis clamosus; assembly: GCA_013400975.1. NCBI lineage: Eukaryota > Metazoa > Chordata > Aves > Passeriformes > Menuridae > Atrichornis > Atrichornis clamosus. The sequence continues at coordinate 131,377 of WBMZ01006051.1, forward strand.
GTAAGTAGGATTTAATGCTACTTTTGTTAAAGAGACACACATACTCAGCCAGGAAAACCTGCAAATAAAAGTCAAGTAGCTTAAAGATGAGGGAAGAGACAAAAGAGGGCAAGATGGTGTAAAGGGATTTCTGGCAACCTTAAAATAAAGCAACTATCCAAAATGCAACAGACCGTTTAACTGTTAACTTGTCAGACTCATACAACATGCTCCCAAACAGCCTGACAGAGGGTGCAGGACAGGACCCTATGCCTGAGATGAGGGACACACTTCTGAAACACAGGGACACAACCAGAGGGAGGCACACAAAGCATGGCCAGTAACAAGCAAAAATGGGATACAGTTCCTCAAGCACAGTAAAACACAGACAACTTTCCAGCAACTACCAGATGTCAGCCATCCACCTCCCAAGAGGCACCACTACGAAATCTATTTCCCATTTTCAATGGTGGTTTCCTTTTTCATTTTAATTACATTAAGATTCAATCATGGGGTGACAACAGACAGTTCTTACTTAAGGCTGATACCAGCGCTACATTGTAAATCCAGTTTTCAACATTGTGTCTGATAATGCTTTAAAGTTCTGTAAAAGAGACTGAAATTGTGTACACAGGATCTCATTGCAGTGGGGAGTCCATTTCCATTCTTTTTAAAAAAGATTTTTAAGACATGGTAAATACATACATAACAAATACACACATAAATAAATACAAGGTAAACAGCAGTGGGATGGTTTCCATGCTTTGCTGCTCATTTTCAGGTTTCTATCTGTTCTATTTATCATAGCTGAGGATGGGTCTCTTCTATTATCCTCCACCAGTGCACATCCTCAACCTACTTCCTAATCAAATTTGTTTACAAATATTCATTGAATTCCGTACTTTATTGGCCCAGTCAGTTAATTGTAAGACCATGGTACCACAAGCTGCAATTACAGTAATCCGTGCATTGATTATTGCAAAACATGGTTATCCTGAAACTAAAGTAAATAAGAACTATTGCTATAACCAGTAACTGCACCAACAGGACAACCTGGAATCACACCACTATCTCTAAATTATTAGATCTCCAGTTTTAGACCCAAACAACACAGACAATTTCACTGTGAATTATTTCACTATGACTTGCGCAGAAAGAATTTTCATTAAAAATGAAAGAGTAAAAAACCTTTTTCCTAGAAAGGATTATTATTAAAGGCCATCAGAAATAGCTAATAAAACAAAAGCTAATAAAACAAAACATGAAAACCTGTTTTTACTGCAGTTCACTAATGTTGTAATGCAGAAAGTCAAGAGACAGTGCCCTGGTTATTTTGGTTCTCAGCAGCAGTAACTGAAACAAGCACAAGCAGGCTCGGGGTAGTGGGGAAGAGTCCTGTCAAAGATAGCAGAGGCAGAGTGCAATGATTTTTTGACAACTTTGGGGCAAACAGTTAAGACAAAGTCTAGGTCCCCTTGCACAAACACAGAGCAACAGTCAATCCAGACCACGGGGTACTCAACCTCTGTGCTCCATGGCAAAGACGAAGCCTCTCCTGCCTGTGGAGAGGCAACAGCTGAGAATAGCCAGCCCCATAAGTTAGCTCCACGTCAAAAGACATGCCCATAGTTTAGAGATGAGCGGGAGTTTGGTGCTTCCACCAAGCTGAGGGGACCTGAAGCCCTCACACTGGGTGTGGAGCTTGGGGAGCAAAACCTGTGTGTGGCCAGGTGAGGGGTGCTGCTTGCCCCAGCCATGGGACCGCTCGCCAAGACAGGACATGTTGGATCTATGACCATGTAAGACCCAGCCAGAGACAACCAGGCGCTGGTCAGACCTTCCAGCTTTCATCCTGCCTACAGCAACCCACAAACAACATTTACAGGTAGACAGAACAATAAGGTGGTGGGTGACTCTCAGCTGAAGGTGAATGACCGCCTCCTGCTATCAACAACTCAGGTACTTGTCTCCTTACACACCACATCTGCAGAAGCCATCTTCCAAGGAACTAAGCTAAGATTTTGTTACTGCTCTCTGAAAGTAAATTTTGGGAAGACCATAGAAAAGCATTCGCATTTGTGTGCATGTGAACTCACAAATTAACCCCAGGAACTCTGTTTATGGCAGGGGGGGCATTTACAAGGAGAGGCGAGAGCAGCGAGAGGCGAGAGCAGCCGACTTTGATGTGTCACCCACCTGCCTTCACACAGCTCCAGCCGCTTGCGCGCTTTGATTACCCGAGCCTTCCCCGCCACCGCTTCACTCAGCTGCTTTAATCTTGCCACAACAACAGCGCCGTGAAAAGAAAGGGGGAGAGGGAAGAGGGTGAGAAAGAGAAATAAAAAGAGAGAGAAAGAGATTTGGGGCTGGAAAAGTCAGCTTGATAGAGGAATCTGGAAAGAACTGACATGCTGTCAGGCAGAGATGAAAGTGCTAGAAATAAGGGATGTGTCGCATGCTTATTAAAATGGTGGCATGATTCTCATAAGGAAAGCACATCTTTGGCACCTGCTCGAAATCACTCCCATGAAAGAGCCAGCCAACAATCTAGGACAGCTAAATTTAGCACCATTTTTACCTTTTGTCAAATATGCATAAAAGCTTCTCAAGATACCTGTCCAATACAAAACTATAACAAAAATACTTTAAAATCTTGCTTAAACTGATCCACAGGCCAGACTGACCATCAAGCCTGAAATGACAGCAAGCAGTGAAGAGAAACCTAACACCAGCTTGAATTAAAACTTGCAGAACTGTAGTAAAAAAAAGTAGGCAGGGAAAGGGGATGAGGAACAGTTATGAAAATGCGTGATTGCCTGAAATATTTCCCCATCTTCAAAAAACATCGTCTTGAAATTCCTACCTGCTTCATTCACCTTGCTGCTATCAGATTTTTTATTACCCTCACTTTTGAGAATTTGTCTGGCACTTAGTATGCAGGAGCAGTGCACAGGAATAGATCCTGCTGCCATAGATAATGCGGTTCTAAGGGAAACCCATCAATTGTTAATGGCCATGCAAATTGTTGAAACTAGAGAGTTATTCACAGTTATCTCGCTGTGATTTGGTAAGTGTCCATGCCTGATGTGATCACTCACTTGATATATTATTTCATTACAATTCAAGTAGTAGTCTTAGCTTTTGGTTTTAGGGAAAAAAAAGTGTGAGGGAGCGTGGAAGGGTGAAGGGATGTTATTTGTTTTAAATTACTTTAAACAGTCATACATACCTTCTTATGTAAAGTATGATAAATCCCTTCCTGAGACTACAGTCATGCCTTACTGAAACATTTAAATCCCTCCAATCAGAAACTAAAGGAGCTTAGAATGCAACTTCAGATCATGATCTTGCAAAGCACTTTCTTATGTTTCAACCATACACACGGTGCACACATCCTTTGTGGCACTGGATCTTCCAACTGCAGGTCACATAGTTTTACAGTTTCTGATCAGCGTTTTCTACTACTTATGCAAAAATTTGCTGGCATTTAATAAACTATAGGCATCTCCTCAAATCCATAATGCATTCACTCTCTTGCAGCAGCAACTTACCGATCATTAATTTTCAGCTTTATTGCAGCTCCAACATATCAGATTCTTTTTTTTGCAACTTGTCTGAGATTTATTACTTTTAGCAAAGTGTACTTTAGGTTTTTTATTTTGTTTGCTAGTTTTTAAAAAGCCCTTAAGGGGGAAGCGTTACTGTTCTTTATAAAATAATTCTGAAATCACAGTATTAAAAAATAAATCCTATAATTATATTTCCCATTAGGATTAGATAAATTACATTTAATTAAAAGAAAAATCTGCTAGTACCCAGCACAATGGTTGGTGGCAAATTCAGAAGATTAAACATTCATGTGTTTATCTTCCTGAAGCAGCTGATGGAGTCTATAAGCAGACACACCCAAGCAAGCCTTCAGAGATATAAACTCAGACATTACAAACAAAAATTTGTCCTTCCTTTCAGACAAAGATTCTGATTTTTAGAAGCAGCCTCTGATTTTATTCTTGCAGACTACAAAAACTACAATTTTGATGAACTTTCTGGTAGTAACACACTGAACTACCTGACTGCACCAGGAATTCCAGCATTGTGATAAAATGACTGCAAATTACTCACGAGGCAAAAACCAGCATCAGAAGTCAAGATATTCCAAGAGAATGAAGAAAAACAGGATTCCTACCCAAACACTGTCACACTCCCCTGTCTCCATCACTGCTGTTGGTCAGGTGATGTTCTCCATCAGCCTGAAGGCTGCAGGGGTCATAACACACACTGCAGCTCTAGCAAACTATTTACACCACGCTCTTTTTTACAGCCTCGGAGAGAGAGAACTAATTGTTAACAGGAGAGGATTCCCCACAGATACACTTTGCAAATGCTTTGGTATGCGTTTTTCCTTTAGGAATCCACTGCTACACGCAGGCCGTCAGCATCACGCTCTCAGTTTTGTTTAGGAGCTGAAGAATGATTGATCTTATTGATTTGTGTCAACAGCCTGACATGGCCATATCGACCAGCAGTAATTTTGTAGGAGGAGCTGGGAAAGGAACTGGAGATAGCTTTCTCTGTGGCACACCATTCTGCCCAAAGAGAAAATGTTGTTAGAGATGCTGGTACAGCCATCGACAGGACGGCACTGGGACTCGAACCGACACAAGTTAGCGATGAGAGATTTCCCACGACCATGTTTACAGCAAATCCACTGCTGAACACCCAACTGTATAATTATAATCTATTACAATTATGCAAAGTAACATTTCAGAAAGGCCTTCTCATTTCCCATTCTTAGCATTGAATACTTTTGTTTTGCAGCCAATCAACTAAATTAGCTCTAATTCTGTTTCATTCACAAACACAAAGAGGATATTAGAGGGGGAAAAAGTGAATAAACAGAAAATTCACTTAGGAACCCAGGAATTATTTTGTTTTCATGTATTTCTGGACTAGGAACCATCGTGGAGAAAAAAGTCAACTTAGAGCAGCTTCACTGAATTTGCTAACTGCACTGCAAGAGCCCTTGGAGGAGTGATCAGGAACAACAGAGCTTCAGGGCTTGGCAAAGCAGCGGCCATTGGTAGCAGCTGAGTGAAGCAAGGAGAGTTAAAAGGCTCATATACCAAAAGTGTTCTGACCCAGGACAAGTGAAACCCCAAAAAAACTTTAGTGGCAATTTCCCCTCTGACAACTGTCACTTTTATTGGATAATCAGTTTAGACCTACACTCACTGATGCTTCCTGAGAAGGGCATACAGAAAACACAAATGAGTAGTATTTCAGTTTTACACAGGGCTTCCTCTAAACATTACAGAGCACTAAAATAACTTCCCAAAACATTTAGGGAAAGCAAAGACTTCTTCCCACTTTAAAAGCATATGGAAAGGTAACCATGATGGCCAGCAGCAATCCCGGCTGTCAGACTGCAGTCCCGAGACCACATGTGCTACAGGCAGGAGAAGGCAGGAGCTCCTGCAACAGCCCTGCCAGCACCACACTTCTCCCAGGAACTGTGGGAGGGCAGAGAAGTCTGTCTTACTGGAGTATGAAATGGGAGACTGATTTAGCTAATAAAAATATCTCACCTCTACTACCTTTCAGGGAACACCCATTTAGCATCCTGTCCGCATCCTGGCTGAGGAGACAGCACTAAAACACCAAAAACCCTGAGATTAAATCCCAGCAAGAGGTGGTGGGAGAAACGAGTGGGAAAAACACACACCCATTTAGCATCCTGTCCGCATCCTGGCTGAGGAGACAGCACTAAAACACCAAAAACCCTGAGATTAAATCCCAGCAAGAGGTGGTGGGAGAAACGAGTGGGAAAAACACACACCCATTTAGCATCCTGTCCGCATCCTGGCTGAGGAGACAGCACTAAAACACCAAAAACCCTGAGATTAAATCCCAGCAAGAGGTGGTGGGAGAAACGAGGGGGAAAAACACAAGATATTTAGAGAAAACAGCATCTTCTTTCTCCTGTTGTTGAGGAAGCCTAACCCTCCTGACTGGCATACAGTTATGTTTTCTTATTCTAAGAAATGATAACATTTTAGGAAGTTAGATTGCACTTGGAAAGCCATCAGCCTGGCAGCACTTACACCATTTCTTTCCCAGCAAAGCAGTTAGACACAACATTTTGCTGAGATAGGGCCTGTATTTCTTAAAACACTACTTCCCTCTTCTCATGTGAAACCAGTCTCCTCTCTTTCATTCTCATTTGGAATTCATTTCTTAAACTAGTTTCTCCTGCACCACAGCAGTGTACTGATCTCCCATCTCCTGCCCTCCAAACACCCTTCCAGGCTCTTTGGCACCCATGCTGCAATATCAGGACAGATTCTTCCAATGTGTGGCTGTCAACTGTTATAATTTGCTCTGTAAGTGGAAGGAAGGACTCCCACCATCCTCTGGCTGGGATCTTTAATCGCCCCTGTGCACACCCTGTGCCACAGCTCCCTCCCTGCCTTCTCTAGAGAAGATGTGGGGATGAGTTGCATCAGCATTACATAGCACCAATACTCCCTACAGTTGACTGAGAGGATCATAAATTAAAGGCAAAACTATGATGACACGTCCTATTTCCTCCTGAAATTTGGATTGATAAAAGAGCAACACAAAACTTCACATAAAAGCACAGCATAGCTGGATGAACAGAGGAAGAAGAACAAATCTATTGCTCAGTGTAAACCATGAGAAGGTTTTGAAACCTTTGCGTCCCAAATACTTGGCAATGTGGAAAGGTGCAGAACCTTAAATATAACCTGAAGTTATATTCACACATTCCCACAGGCTAAACTAATCTCCATATGACATGGACAAGAGTATAAATCTTGCATCATCACCTAGATATAGCCGAGTCCTTGAGAAGTCAGTTACCTTAGCAGCTCAGAACACAGCATTTAACTCCATTCACAGGCCAGACAGTTATCCACGTACCTACCAATTCTTTTTCTCTGGTTAGCAAAACAGTTTGTTTACCCAAGACCACAAAACTCTGTGGATTTTCTGAAACAAACTCTTCAGAGAGAAAAGGAAAACAATCACAGATAATACTCCAGAAATCATCAGATTACAGCACGTCCTTGACTCACATCTGTTGAGTAAATAAGCGCTTCGTGCTGACCAGTTTCATTTACTTCCCTCTATCACAAGCTGCTGCTGGTTTCCTTTCCAGCGGGCTGTTCCAGGACTCTAGGCAAAAGGATTATTTCCAGCAGAGTCAAACCAGTAGGGTTTTTTGCTTAGGTTTGTCTTGAGCTGGAACTCCTCTGGTTCAATCCCATCCTCCCAGCAAGATGCACTGCTTCAGAACCGCACAAGTGCAACAGGTCCACAGCTGGGAACACCCTCATTGCAGCAGGGAGCAGCATGAAGCTGCACACAACCCCCAGGAGAACCCCAAATTCAACCACCCCTCTCCTTCAGGAGCAGTTTCAGTGAAGGCCACTGGAGTTTGCCCAATGAAACACCCAGACAGGGAGGACAAGAAGGCAGGAGCACCATGGAATGTTCTGTAGCACCTTCTTGCTGAGGGCACCTTGCCGGGGGCACAGGAGGACTTCATCTTGCCCAAATGGGTAGCTGGAACCGTTACTTTTAGCTCAGTTCTGACCTGGGTTCAACAAGCCCTTCAAACTACTTGTTTCAAGATTAATTCTACTTAAAATTGACTCAGATAATTTTTTTCTTTTGAGTTTTGTTCTATCGTCAAGTGTCTCTTCAGCGATGAGTATTTATCAATAAACTATCCTAGAGCCATTTTCCTAGGCAGGAAAAATAAAAGCAGAGCCTCTCTGGCTGTGAAAGCAGCATTCACCTACATTCTGCATGCAAAAAACACCTGCTGCAGACCAGATCACCCATCTACTGTAATGCTTTGTCACCACACAGCCTCGCAGGAGATGCTTCATAGAAGGACACAGAAAGGCCTGGGGCAACCAATTATAATAATAACTCACCCCACAAGAAAACTTAATTACTTGAGGTTAGGAGGGCAGTTGGTTTAAGGCCTGTGGGCAGGGTGGGCTCCCCTGCCTGTACCTGACCCTACACACCCAGCCACACAGGCAGCAGTGCCCAGCACTGCTGGCACAGGAAACTCACTCACGCACAGCATCCACCCACTTCCACAGCTCTACGGAGAGGGAAGAGCCTGGTGCAAACGGCCAGGCTGAGGATTGCACAGCTGGCTGGGAACTTAGAGATGCTCCTGTCGCCCCTGCTCCCACCTTCTGCCAGGGCATAAGCCTGGAGCCTCCCAGGTGGAAGCTCCTATCCCCCAGGGCCCTACTTGCATTAAATCAGCATCAACAGGCACATAACGACACTCTGCAATATATACAGAGAGCAAGTGGAAGAACAAAACAGAGCAAGTCCTGTATGCTCAGACATCCATTAAAGCTTTGTTATTTACCTGCTTACTGCATTTTGAAATAAATGTATTGTAAACCAGGCAAATGTCCAATTTCTCAAAACTCAATATTAAAAAGTAGTCTGGTGGGGATAGGTCTTTGCAGGAGACAAGATACTCTGGGAAAATGCCCAAGCTCTCTCAGTAGTTTCTGCGTTTTATCCAAGCTCCCAAAACAACCTGGTGATATACAAGATGCATGGACTGGTTCCCATTTCATTTCAGATGTCCTGAGCAACAGACACCCTGAACGTGGGTGATTTCTCAGACCCATCCTAAATAGCTGCAAATGAGCTGACTTGTTAAGGCTTTTAGATAATTCAGAAAATAATCCGAAGAGTGATTAAGTGTGGCATTTATATTTTTACTTTAATACAAGGAAGCTTAGGATGTTGAAAATACAAGAATTTCACCTTGTTTGAAACATGCACACACATGCGTATGCAGTGTCCAGATTATCATCACATGTTGGATGGGCAAGCCTAAGCATTACTTCACATTCTCATGCCAGTCTTGTGAGTGGCAAAGTCATGCCTAGCGTCTACTTCTACCACTTCTTTTTTTCTACCACTTCTTTTTTTCAATATGTGTATTTTATTCCTAGTGGGAAGGAAGCAAAACTAAAACTTGCTTTTCTTCCCCTTCTGTGCATATTGCAGGACTGTGACCTTTACTCAGGATTTTCAAGGGTGGGAGGTTCAGCTGTGATTGACATGTTCCACCAGTAGAGTGAACATCAGGTAAGCCTACTGGGTACCAGGCATCAATGAAAATATTCAGCTGGATATATTCTCCTGTAAAAGTACACATCCAACCCTGCCTAGTGCTACTGTGTGCCCTGCAGAGATGTCTCACAGGTATAAGCACATAGTGTGTGCTGCTGCTCTCTCTCTCTTCTGCCAGCACACAGCAGCCCCAGGTAGTCCCTTCCATAGGCTCCTCCTCCACAACATGCCTCCAACCTCCTCTGGCACAACTAGTCCCACCTCATGAGGTCCTGTGTGTTTTGCCTGCTTTTCCCCGTTCAGCCATGATCACACAAGCTTTTTGAGCACTGACTAGTCAAAACATTTAAGTCTATGAAGAACACCTCACTATACTATTTGTCCTCCACCATAGCTCACATTTCTTCAAAACTACATTTTTTTTCTCACTTCTCCATTCTACTCTCTCATTTTTTGGGTATTTTTCCCCTTTGTTTCATTATCATCATTAACGTAATCTATCCTACATGGATGAGGAAAAAGTCTCCTTGAATGAGCTTCTGGTGAGACCTTATGTTTTTGGACACCATCACCACCACCCTCTCCATCTTCCAAGGGCGGGGTTGCTGCAGCTCAGAGGATATGCCACAGACAACATTATTTCACTTTTCTAGAAAGATCATCATTTTGGTGCAATCCTCTTCTCTGCATCTGGCTTTACGAGAACATCACATTCCTCCACCTCTTTTGGTATTCATAGTCATTTATATTACCTTCCAAAAAGTAATTATTTGGAACGAGTTACGCCTGTATATTAATTCTGCCTTTGTTTAAAGCACATTGTATATATGTATATATTTAGACTGCCATTAAATATTTAAGAGGCTGTCTTCAAACTTCAGCAGCAGTAGCATTTATTCACTTAACCCTTTGTGAAATGAAAAGCTTGAGGCTGAAATCTTATTGTGGAGGAACTCAGAAAGCCCAGCTGCCCTAGTGCTGGGTGACAAAGGTCAACTCTAACAAACAAGGACATTGTGAAAAAAAAAACAAACCAGAGGTTTTCTTTGTTTTGCTTTGTATCTTGTTTGCTAGTAGTCTAATCATGGTAATGTAATTCATTTTAGTCTGCCTCAGCTTTAACTGCTGAGATGCATAACTAGGATGCAAATTAATTAGCTGTGACATACAGAGGGATTTTTCAATACAATTCACACAGACAGAGTCAAATACACACACGCTCATTCCTCTTTTCCCCAATGAAGTTAAGACACTCTACACATTTTTCCAGAGGTCAAGAAGTCACCTTTCTTGGCTTTTTCAATCTAGGAAACACCACATCCAGCAGACAGGTAGACCTCATGTGAACCCAACACCAAATGCTGCACCACAGATGAAACCCCATCACAAGTTGGTCCCAAGCCTAATACAACGCAACACCACTATCCTGCTGACACAAGGTTAGCATGTTTTAAAATCTGGGCACCTTATTTACCTGGCTTGGCAAGGCCTCTACCTAGACCAAATCATTCATATTTCACCCTGGCAAGAACTGGTATGCCAGAGCCCGCTCTCCATGGCCAGGGCACCCACACTCCTGTCCTTCACATGAAGTGAAATAGTGTAAGCATCACAGCAGAGGATGGGAAAACCAGCATAGAAAAGCACCATATGCAACTACCCACCCTACACGGACATGCAAGTAGATGTATGCTAGAAAGCATGTTTTTCCTTTTTCATTAAAACCTTGAGGATGCATTAAATTCAAACCCCAAGTACCTCACGAGAGCTGTTCTGTGTGCAGTTTTCAAGGCTCAAATGTATTTAGAGACATTTCTTTCCCAAGCACTACAGCCTCACTGATAATCAGATGCTGCTTTAGGTGGGATGAAAAATAGAATTCTTTCTACAGCTTTCACACCTGGGTTGCACATCAGCAGAGAAGCATTTCAACCAGCCAGCTGTGTCATGCTATCTTGGAGATGTGACCCTGTCACATTTTATCAAGGGAGTGGAGCACCAGGCACGGTCCCTATCTGCACAGAGGAGCCGGAGGACGCAGGGCCCAGCAGGATGCGGTGCTGGGAGATCAGCAGATGGCACACTCTGCTGTGCATCGGCACCGAGGCACGACTGAGAAGGGGCAGCAGCACGCTCTGGCAGGTGCGATTGTTCTGGTAAGGTGCTGGGGCAAAGAGCTTCAGCATTTGCAGTTGTTCACCAGAGCAAACCCCTTCATGTCAGCAGCCCAATCACAGATTCAGCCTGCCTCAATTCTTGGAATAATCTTATTTTCTTGTCAACATCATTTTTTAATTCCTGTCTTTACAGCAGCATTGCAAAAAATGTTGAAGCCCCCACACACTACCCCAGATACGGCTGCATCCTAGCAGCAAATATGCTTTTTGTATGAATAGCATGGCATATCAGCTGAGTTCAAGCTATCATATCCCCTGAGGGTTGCTACGTACAACTCTCACTATAAAATAAGTGGCAAAGACACTTTAGGAGTAGCAAAACTCACGGGGAGAGGTCTATCTTTTATTAGACCAAATGGCATAGTTGCAAAAAAATTGACTCATGTCAAGCCACAGGCAGGTATGTTTGGTTTTATGACAACTTGACAGCACACACGCTGTAGTATACAGAAAATAACCAGGATTTTTCCCATCTGTATATTAGCTCCCATTGCTGAGATCTGTAAACCAAAAACCAGGACAGCCTGAAAGGCTGCAATTGTCAGGTCTCCCTTCTTTCCCCAAAAAATATTCCCTGAAAGAAATCACAAGCCAAAGAAACTCCCGCGTGACAAAATAACATGAGCTTAGCTTAGTATTGGTACTGATCACCCAGCACTGATGCTGTATCACTTCCACGAGTGCATAGTTTCACCACTCATCCATCAGTTTCCTGGAAGTGAATGGGATTAAAAGTCCACTGAATATTTGCACTGCTCTTTCCTTCCTCTCTGCAGCAGAATTACAGTAACCGAAAGGTGAGCAGAGTTCACCCAGGCACACGTAGGCTTCCCAGCTTTGCAGTGCTGACCTTCACAGTCTCTTCCAAACCCCCAGGAAGAGTTTTGGTGGAGAAACAGACAGCCAGTCGGAAATTTTCATCACTATTAATGCCAACGTAGTTTCTTCCCAACTACTCTCCAGAAGTATTTTTCCACCCACGTTCCCCTGTGCACCACAAAACCCTCCAGCCGTTGGCAGCTCTGGGTGCAGCTCCACTGCACATCATCCAGTGCTGTACGGCTGGTCTGTTTTAATTCAGCGTCTAATTCATGCTACCTAGGAAATATTCTCACGTGAAAAACTTCATATACAGGCATCTATTCTGCAGGAAACATACTGGTGGTCGGCATTTAAATGAACTGATCAGTTGCAAACGGCTTAGTCAGCATCGCAGTCCTGGAGGTAATTCCCACAAGCAATTTTCCCGGCAGCTACATATACAAACCTGAAAAGCAGACTGGAAGACAAGGGCAGCGGCAGTAAAGCGAGACGCAATTTGGCTACACAGTGACATTACCAACAACTAAAAATAAAAGTCGGGGAAAGCCAAGCAACCGGGCGTTCACAGAGAGCACACACTGTGCTCGCATCACCGGTGTATCCTCTAACATGTAAAAACCAGAAACTCAGACCCAGGACACGAACACAGCCAGCACTCCTCTTCCTCCTTTCTTTACTGATGCTGCGCTGGTTTGAACTGAAAGGAAATATACGGCAAGGCAAGTTACTGGCTTGTCTGTGGAGATACACAGACACTGGTCAGACGCCGGGCAGTCCTTCTTGGACACAGCATCCCAGCCATCGCCCTCAGCAATCAACCACTTCTGGAGCCAGGCTCACATGCGACCTGGAGAGAGCTCAGGACTCGTACAAACTTTGTCTTAGGGCAGGGAAGGCAAAGGGCATCAGCCCTAAGAGGCGCTGGGGAGACAAAAGGCAGTGCCAAACGCTAGTGCATCCTTCATTAGCACCTCTGCCGCTGGCAGCGTTTGGAAAGCCACCGGGCTGCGGATGCAGGTCATCAGTTCCTGGGCAAGCAACGCCACAGCTAAAGGGCACCGCTTCGCCCTTCAACGCCTCCCCGCCAGCTCCCCCGGCCAAGGCAGAATCGAGCCAGGCGGGGGACAGGAGAAGCCACCGACTTGCCCAAAGGCGTGATGAAGGCTTTCCTCTGGCCACTGCCAGCGCATCGGCACACATCTGCTCACATCTGCCCGGTGGCCAGGGCCGCCTACTGCGTGGGGCATGCCGGCATGCCCCTGGGGACACGAGCATGGGGAAGGGGCACCGCTCACTTACTTTTCGTATTCGGCGTTGTCTCGATCGCAGCGCGAATCCTTGTGCTTTTGCCAGTCTTTGCCATGCTTGCAGGTGGTCAGGAGGACAACATCCTCTCCGTTATGGACGTGATATAAGGCATTCCTGGTGTCTGACCCTATCCCCGTCAGGTACCTTTTCCCCTTGAATACCAACATGTACTTCCTGAGAGGAGGGATGGTGTTAAACCTCAAAAATCCCTTCTCCCCTCCTGTCCTAGGATGATCCTTAGAAAAGAGCGGGATAGAAACGTCAAAGTTGGGTCTGAAGTTTTCAGTACTGATGCTGGCTTTGGCCAGCATAGCCTGGCCAATGTCGAACCCCACATCCTCGGTGTAGTCGGGCCAGGTGCCAGAGTATAAATTAAAAATCAGGTGGTTTCTGCCGTTGTTCCACAGGTGGAGGCTCTGCACCTTGGAGCGGAGGTTGTGCACATACTGTGGGGAGAGCTGGTCCCGGTCCAGCGTGTCCAGGCTGAGGACGAAGAGGCAGGCCTGCCCGGGGTCTGAGGTGTAGAAGCGGGAGCCCTCGATGGCGGCCAGGACGTTTTGGTAGCTCTCGGCGATCTTCTCCCCCTTCTGCTGCGGGTACACGTAGACCTTGAAGCCGTTTTTCCGGCACTGGGCGAAGTCGAAGCAGGACTCCATGCGGCAGCGGCGCCCGCGGTAGAGGCCGGCGCTGGCGTCCCGCCGCTGCCGGGGAGAGACGCGCCCGCCGCCCTCGGGACCCGGGCGCTCGGCGGGCGCGAAGGGCCGCAGGGCGTCAGGGAAGCGGGGCCAGGGCCGCTCGGCGCCGCCGGGGCGCGGGCCATGCCGGCTACCGGGCGGAGGGTGCCGGGCCGCCCGCAGCCTCACGCCTCCCAGATAGAGCAGCAGGGCGAGACAGGTGCCGGCAGAGAGCAGCGTCAGGTAGCGTTTTTTGGCCTGCATGTGTCCGGCGGGGGTCCGGGGGGCTGCGGAGGAAGGCGGGGGCGGCCCGAGCTCGCCGGGCGCCGCTCTCAGCTCCGCTCCGCCATCTTCCCGCCGGCGAGCGCTTCAAACTCTCTTCGCCCACCTCCGCTCGGCGCCGTTCCCCAAGCCGCCGGCCGCGGCCGCGCATGTGGGCGACCGCCGCAACTTTCTCGCCGCCGGTGTCTCAGGGGCGGCGGGCGGCGGCCCGGCGGCGGCCCGGC